>JAVTVY010010498.1:0-43129 GCA_036873755.1 Hanleya hanleyi | reverse complement strand
AAACGCTTGGGCAAATCCCCAGGAACAGGTTTTCTTGATTGACAATCATATTGCCTTTAGGAACGGAAAAGACCTTGGTCTGTACTCGTCGAATCGGGTACTGGGCTGGTTTTTTCTCCAAGGCTCTGATGTGCCCCAACTGTAAACCTGGGCTCGGTTTCACTTTGCGTACAAACAGACTTGCCTCTTGGATGACAATGTTATGCTCGAGGTCCTCATTCGGGGCCATCAAGGCAAACGCAGGCGTTGCGCGTACTAGTCGTATTTTGACAGGTACTCCATTCAAGAGGTATCGGTCCTGCATGAATAAGTCCGCATGCAGACGTCCCATCATATCGACCGAGTGACTCTCTGCTGTGAAATCCACTCTCTCCGTGTAGCCGGCGTTATCAGGACTCGCTTCCATCTTGCCTGGGGTATCTCGGTAGAACAACAGGGCTGTCAAATACGACTTTTTAGCGTCACGCCCGTAGGATAACAGCGTTTCGATGTAGGCTCGATACGGGTACGTGTTCGTCGAGGCGCTCACCAGTTTATGCTCAAGAGGCTCATATCCACTTGCTGGAATAGCGAATGAAGCCAGAGATTCACTGGACCCACGGGTGCCTCTGCTTTCAGGACTGTCCCATCTTTATTGGTGATTTTAGCTTTCACATATAGGTACGTATGGGCTAAATCCAGGTAGGTCATATCTGAAATTTGGTGATGGTGAATTCAATGGGGCCTGTGGCTGTAATGCTGGAAAGGGGCAGATGTTTTCCACCCATTGACCCTCTTCTGCTGATCTGAGTAGGTGGGACGGTCCATAAATCCAATTCACTGTTGGTAGAAAGGTTACGACTCGGCATGGATGAAAGCCGTAAGAAAAGATATCAACTTTGTCTTCTTCGATGTGTGGTCGTCGCTGGGTCGGTCGTCGACTGTGGTGCGTGATACCGGTGGGGCAGCTCTTTTATTCCCTACGGTGCGTTGTGCTTTGGCCACCAAGACGCCTCCCGCTTCTTTGGCCCGCCGTTTCAAGGATTCTTTGGGTGCCGTACCCCCAAGACATCACCGGCCACTTGCAGTCCACTGCGTACCGCTTGTTTGCCGATTGCTTTCACCCACGCGTCACCAAGGGCAGGAACGTTTTGACGATGCTGCCGAGTATGTTCCCCAGTCCATGTCCACGTTGCATGCGTGCACCACTAAACACCGGAAAGCCACCCCCAGCCTGTTGGGCATAATAGTCCATATAGCTGCGTGCATCGCACTCGTAAGGCACCTTCATTATACAAAGTGGGGAGCACGTGCTTGTCGAAAATGAAGTGTCAGCACCACTTTCCCGCGTTCGAATGCCACCGGTCGTCCGTGTCATCTCTTATATCGATGACGATGGAGCTAATATCGATGCGACTGACCGGTAGAATTACGCGATATGCCTGAAACTGTGGGTGGCGCAGGCTCCATACTTGCCTTTCACCGGGCAGACGCGCAGTAGAGTACGTTGCTGTCGCCGACAATGTGTGCATCGACCACGTCCGAGTAGATGTACAGGCCATACATACCACCACGCATGTCCATCGGGATGTGGGCTCTCTCGCCGGTGGGGCCAGCGTACCCCTGTAGATCGAGACCCAGCATTTACTGTAGGGTAGGACTGAGTTCGACACTCACGTTGGGGCTGAGCGTGAGATTGGCCTTGTCGTTGTGTGCGTTGTAATCGAAGTCCACATGATTTTTGAAGAGGAAAGATTTGATGGGTTTTGAAGTATTCGTGACGTCTCGTAGAGACTTATAATGCATCAGACTTCTCAGTCCACCCATGAACTCCTTGGGGGTATCGTATTGACCTTCGGGTAGTTTGAGTCGAGTTTCTTGTCCTTCGTAGGTCACCTCGTACCATACTTCATTGGCTCGCACGTTGTACCACGAGCAAGGGTATTGGATATCCACGAGTCCACATTCCCAGCGTCCAGGTAAATGCAACGGTTGTGGTAACTGGGTCACGTACTTGGTCAAGGTGTTGTCAGGAAACACATCAGCCGAGCTGTTACTGGGTAGGGTGAGGTAAAACATGATGACTGAGCTGTCCTGCTGCTGCTGTTGGTTTTAATACTTCTCCCAGCCCTTGGGCGCTAATCGTCGTGATGGTGGCGGTGACTTAGCTCTTGGTGGTTGCAGGGGGTGGCGTGGTAAAAGGGGTGAAAACGTAGGTTCCCGCCGTGGTGGTGATTTGGGAGGTGACTCCGGTTCCCAAGGTTCTGGTGGGTGTACTCACATTCTGCATAAAGGCCTTTGAGGGTTGCCCACCAATTCTGTGGTACATGCATGTCTTTCAAGCCTTGAGCGAAGACCTCCGCTCCTCAGGGATTCCAGTGACAAAGTCCTGCGTTGACGCATCAGGTCATTCACTAAATCCGTCATGTGGGTCCCGGGGATGCACCTGATTCTGTACGCCAGGAGTTCACCTTTATCATTCCGGGTCATGTTGATTCTGTTTCATCCGTTGTAATACCAGGCCAGCTTGTTTCTTGAACGAGGCGGGTACACTCTTCACGACCGTCTTCGACCCACTGTGGGGCTGTGGAAGGTACTCCACCCGGCTGTTGGAGCGGTACTGAGGTCGGCGGTGTGTCACGTGGTGATGGTGGTGGTGGTGGAGCAGAGAGGTTTTTGTATTGGTCCATGAACGTCATGTACCGCTGAAGCGTCTCATTGTACCGTTGTACTTTCTCACTATCGCTTAACCCCGGTCTCTGTAAGATCTGTTGCATCTCTCCATCGAGGGTGTTTATCGTCTTCACCGTAGAAGGGACAGGGTAGGGAGATTGGAGGTTTTGAAGGAGCCGAGGTTCGACGAGGACCATTTTTTTCGTGTGGTTCATTGTCGGCCGAAGAGTCCGCCCAATACTGGACCCAACACGGAAGCGGCCAACGGTGCTAAGATGGCCCCGAGAAAGCCGCCTTTCTGTAACACCTTTTTCTTTTGTGTTTGAGAGACTCGCTTGTGGACTAGGGTTCGGAGACCTGTCTTATGCTTGGCCAACTTGGTCTTCTGAGCCGGAGTCGGTGGTACGTTGCCTTTTAACAGGTTGTACCCGATCTCGCACAGACAGCGTACAAGGTCAGGGTCCGCACCGCGTACAATGGTTCGGACTAACTCGGGTGGGGCCGTCTTCAATACACGGGGCGTGGGAGCGTGCTTCCGTACTCGCGCAGACATCCTGTACAACTAATGCTAGAACCCACAACGCTGCCCTTTTTATCCACCTCACAGACAAAGTCAACCCTGCTGTGGTATTCATTCTTTTTATTATTCCCCATCATCAAACACACAAACCCCAGCTGGGGGCGCCACTGCCAGGTGTATTTACATTATTTGCATGTACACGTGGTGAGTTTCTCAGGAAAGATGCCGGTCCGTAGTCGAAGGTGGTCGGGGTGGTTTGCTTTGGGTCGAAGAGCATATACCCGTGCTACGAGGAGTTGTCGCATCTTCCATGAAACTCAAGCAAACGGTGTGCGGCCGGGATGCATCTGTCTCGCCAGGTGCAGCGGTTAGTGGTATCTCTCAGGTTTTGAAGACCACCACCATGTAGTGGGCATTTAAGCTGATGTTCCGATGTTCTTTGTTTTTACTGAACAGATTCTGCACAATGTAGATGATGCTGAGCCGTCGATGGTGGCTGCCTTTGGTAAAGAGTTGGGTGACCCGCGCATCCCGCTCCGCCATGAGATCATCCAGAACCACCAAGGTGTCGGGTTCCAAATCGGCCAGGTTAGGTAGGCCTTCCACGAACGTGATGTGGGGCATTGCTGCATACGCTTCCTGCCATTCTCCGTAACACCACACGACTCTGGCAATGGGTGGAGTGATCATGCTGTCGGCGTGCTCGAGGAGCTTCCTGACGAAGTGCGTTTTGCCCGAGCCCGTCGGTCCTGCGATGACGCAGGTGAAGGGATGCTGCCACCGAGGGTCCATGGTTGGAGGTGTATCCGCTGTCGTGGTAACCCGCTCTTGTAAATTTGGTACGAGTGAACTGGAGTGGTGGTGGGCACAACGTCGGTTGTCGTTGTCTGTTCACGTTCAGGGATGGTGATGGTGGTGATGGGTACAACGTGGGTCGTCGTCGTTGTCGGTTCACTGTGAGGGATGAAATCCGGTGGGTCTTCAGACGTAGTGGATGTACTTGGTGTAAGTGTGGAGCTTACACTCGACGTGGCTTGTACACGGGGTGTGGTGGTGGTGGTGACTGGGCTGGATACGACTGGTGCTCTCTGTAGACCGGTTTCACTGGTGGCTGGTGTTCTCAGTTGGTTAAGTAACGTACTGACATAGGCTACGTCGTAAAACACACCTCCGTACAACACACTCAGCAGGGTTAGCACTAGTACACCAAAGACCACTTGCACTTTGCGCGTTTTGGAAGACGCTGTGTTCAGAGACGGATGCACCGTGTTCATGGTTGGACGTGGAATGAAGGAGGACGGCAGTGGTGTCTGGTTTTATAGCCGTTTCACCTGGTTGACAGCGACCCAGGAATTGAAGGAACTGGGCCAGCCTTGCCATTTGACGAAATGAAACAGTTTGCCACGTCGACGTTCCGTTTTCAAAATCTGCTCCACCGTGTAGTAGTCTTGCTGTGTTTTTACGACAGGCTGTAATTTCGGCTAGTAAAACGTGCCTAGCAGCGGTTCCCCTTGAAGATCTTCCAGTTCATAGACTCGCCGCTGTCGGGGTAGGCGCCGTTTAATCAGGAAGTGCTCATCGCTCCAGTTGGGCAAGTAACTTTTCTCGAACTTGCCCTTGACTTTACTGATGCGTACAGGGTCCCCGACCTTGAACATCTCCTTCGGTGCTGGTTGCGATGGCCTGGGGTACAAGACACGCCGGACTTGGGCTTCATTGCGTTGGGTCACTGTAATGGGGGCTCTCTGTATACTTCGATGATAGGCTCGATTGTAACCCTCACCAGTTTCGGGAGAACATCGATGTACCGCCTTGTATTCTTATAGGTGAAATATTTATACATACGACCTTTAAATGTCCTGTTGAACCTTTCCACCACGGACGCCTTGATCTCGTTGTACGTATGGAAGAAGAAGACCTTCTGTTTCTTGAGAAAGGCTTGGAACGGTCTGTTGAGGAATTCCGTGCCTTCGTCGGTTTGCAAATACAAGGGTTTGCACCCGATCTGGAAGATGTCCTTGAACGCCGCTATGAGATTCGCCCCCGTTTTCGTCCGTATAGGTACCACCCACGCATACTTTGACAGGATATCGATGCACGTCAAGATATACCGATTCCCATCGTTGTGTTTGGCAAAGGCGCTCATATCGACCAAATCCGCTTGTCACTGGGCATCTATTCCTCCCACGATGACCCGGTTCCGTAGAAAATGGCGACGGACAGCTCGATGTAAGGTATAGGTGTCTTGTTTTCTTAACCAATCTCGGACTTGAGCACGTTGTATCCCCTGGGGTGTGGCCGCTCGATAGAGAGCCGACAATGCACTATAGGCCGCCGGACTGTCGGGACTGTAGTATAAGTTATCGAACACCTTCTCCCAGCGCTTCATGGTGACACAATGATGATGGACCCGGAGAGTATGGTTTATTTATAACAAGTTTCTACCACCGTTGTGTTGGTTGACTCAGTTCAGCCGGGTAATCAATGGCCTCGTCGTCGTCGGGTTCATGTAGTTGTTGTTCATGGGGTTCAGCCAGCGCGTCCTCCATAGCACGAGCCCACGCCAACTCGTCTGATGATCGCTCGTCCGGTGTAAACAGCTGGTCCACAATAGGCACTACTTTCTCCAAGGCTGACCACAGATGGGGGTCTAGGGTGAAGCCTCGGGTGGGGTCTTGGTAGCGGCCCAGGCGTAGGAAGAGGGAGGTACGGTATACGTAGATGGCATTGTCTATGTGGATGAGGTGTCCGTCGAGCTCACCGCTCAACACCCGTTTAAATTTGGTCCAGCCGTCACGCTGTAGCGTCACCGTTTTCGATACGGTCTCAGCGGGCGCCCAGCAAATAGCTCCACAGTCTTCCACCAGGGTGACTTTATCTTCATAGACGTGTAACCCCACCTGGGGTGTAAGGGGTAGGATGGCTCGTAGGACGGATGACATGCTTGCTCCAAATGTCGAACGGTGAATGACACACACTCTGTCTGACCCTGGTTTTTATAGTGTCAATACCACAGCGCCAGGGTCAATAGGGCACAGACTAGTATGAGGCCAACCAGCCGGTGCTGGTTCCGGCGTGAGCGCTCGTGGTCCATAGCCCGAGCATCAAGGATGGCTGTCATAGTTCAGTAGTGGTGAGTGATGGCACGCCTCTCCATCGAGTGCACTCTGTGGAGGACCGCTTCTGTGAACTCGTTCAGGATCTGGCGTCGTCCCTCGTTGTCGTCGCCATCTGCAAACATGGACCGGACCACTGCTCAGTAACCCGTGAATGAATTCACCGCGGTGGCATGCTGTAAAATGCGAGTCGCATGGGGCTGGATCTCCGCCATGGCTCTGCAACCGTAGAAATGAAGGTGTGGGATCCAGAGGGACGTGTTTTATAGACCAGACGTAGCTCTACGGGTGTAGTCCGTGATACGCAGTATTCTGATGGGTTATGTGGCTCCTATAGAGATAGTACTTCATCGACCATGGGGATTACTTTTTCCAAGGCTGTCCATAGATCAGGGTGCAGAGTAAAACCACCTTGCTTGAGACAGAGGAGTCGAGCAAAATAGGGACCGCGGAAAATGTAGGCGTCGTCACACAGGTGAATGCTATCACCGTCGAGGTCACCCAATAACACCCGTTTCAAGGTAGTCCAGCCTTCCGGGGATAAAGAGACACGCGCTGGTTCAGACGTACACCAACACCTACTGTCGTCATCGATGAGCTCCACACGTTTGGGATACAACAATAGGGTGCAGTCCGGTGTAAGGGTGCGGGTCTCCCTCACACGCTCGTCTTCAGGCAAGACTTCAACCGGAGGTACTGCTGGGTGCCAGGGAAAATCTTCTCCACGTCTCATGCTTTCGTCTCATACAAGCGGGTAGGCAAGCAGGCTGGCTGGTCAGGTCAGGTCAGGTGAATAGGCAGGCAGGCAGGCAGGCAGGCAGGCAGGTCAGGTCAGGTCAGTCAGAGTGCTCCGCAGGGTAGTGCAATGAATACACCCCTAAAAATCGCCTGCTTTTATACGTTTTTCTACAATCCGCCATCTTAAACCCACCACCACCAGCCGCCATCTTAAACCCACCACCCACCACCACCAGCCGCCATCTTAAACCCACCACCCACCACCACCAGCCGCCATCTTAAACCCACCACCCACCACCACCAGCCGCCATCTTAAACCCACCACCCACCACCACCAGCCGCCATCTTAAACCCACCACCCACCACCACCAGCCGCCATCTTAAACCCACCACCCACCACCACCAGCCGCCATCTTAAACCCACCACCCACCACCACCATCAGCCGCCATCTTAAACCCACCACCCACCACCACCAGCCGCCATCTTAAACCCACCACCCACCACCACCAGCCGCCATCTTAAACCCACCACCCACCACCACCAGCCGCCATCTTAAACCCACCACCCACCACCACCACCAGCCGCCACAACACCTATAGATTATGTTTATTACTAGGACGTCAGCGAAATACTAGTACCCATCCTCCGTATGGCAGAACTGTACAATCCAGAACAAGTCTAGACATGCCTTGATCACGTGATCGTCATGGGGAAACCCCCACTGGGGAATCCCCCTCCACACTTCCGCCACAAATCTGCGCAGAAACACCTGCGCACTCGTCAAAATACGGTCTGTAATGCTCTTATACTACTACTCTGACCCCTGCCCAGAGGAAAACTAATCAGGAAGCTAGATATGAACTTAGCGCAAGGAAAGACAACGGAGAAACTGATTTAGCCATCAGAGGGGGTAAAGTTGTGAAAATTCGCCCGCCCTTTCCCGGTAACCGACCATTTCGTCCAGGAGAGAAGTAGTGAACATTCGACTGATGTAAATAGTTTCCAGGATGTACATAATGGTCTTAGTGATAATGTTCCTGACTGCACTGTTGTTTCTGATTGCACTGAAACTATAGAAGATGAAATAAATGTTGTGAAAAATGGACTAAGATGCTTCTACTCAAATGTTGATATTCTAACTAATAAGAAGGATGAACTAGAAGTTCGTATATCGGAATGTGATCCTGACATTGTTGCGTTAACTGAAGTCAATCCAAAGACAACTGTGAACTATGATTTAAAAGCACTTTTTGAATTTAAAGGATATTGTCCATTCTACTCGGGTGTACAGAAGAGAGGGGTACTAGTTTTGATAAAGGAAAATCTTCATGCACAAGAGGTATTAGCGACTGAAGAAGTTGAGTCTGTATGGTGTGAGATAAAGCTACAGGATGGGGACAAGATGTGTGTAGGGTGTTGCTATAGAAGTCCAAATGCTCCGACAACAGATAATATTGTGCTAAATGACATTTTGCTGGATATATGTGCTAGACCTTACAGCCATTTTTTGATTATGGGTGACTTCAATTTTGACGAAATTCGCTGGTCAACCTACAGCCCTACTGAAGGAGAAAATCATTCAAGTACTCAGTTTCTCGAGTGTGTACAGGATTGTTTCTTGTACCAACACATCCTTGAACCGACACGTTACAGACAGGGACAGCAGCCCAGTACATTGGATCTGGTATTAACCAATGAAGATGGAATGATCCAGGATATTGAGTATTCCAGCCCAATTGGTAAGAGTGATCATGTGAGCCTAGATTTTGTGTATTTGTGTTATACTGTCGGTGAGGAGTCCCTACAGGACAAGTACCGCTATGATAAAGGGAACTACTCTGCTATGAAGGAAGAGTTAGCAGTTCGTAACTGGAATGACGAGTTAGATAGTTTAGATGTTGAAGCTACCTGGAATCATATCCATGCCACTGTCACAGGTCTTATTGAGAAATATGTGCCTAAAGCTAGACCAACTGTGAAAATTAATAAGGATCAGGTAAAAACGAGGCGAATGTGGATGACAGACGTAGCTTATAGAGCAACCAAGACTAAGCATAGTGCTTGGATAAAGTATAGAAGGACAAAAACTGAGCTGGACTTTACTGACTTTCAAATTAAGTGAAATGTGGCAACCCGTGAAATTCGATCTGCGAGGGAGATCTATGAAATGAAACTAGCCTCTGAGATCAAAAGCAACAACAAGAGTTTTTGGAAATATGCGAACTCACAGTTGAAAGTTCGCCGCGGAATCGGTGACCTAGTGGATAGCGAGGGTAATGAGGTAACCACAAATAAGGAGAAAGCTGAACTACTAAATACTTACTTCACCTCAGTTTTCACGAAGGAAGATATCGGTGATATTCCCCGGATTGGTGTACAGACAGAGGAAGTAATTAGTGGCATATCCTTCACAGTGAAAGATGTTATGGATGGTCTGTGTAATCTCAGAACTGATAAATCACCTGGACCTGACCAACTACATGCAAGAGTCCTTAAAGAACTCGGTGAGGATTTTGTAAGTCCCTAGATGCAGGCCAGCTACCTAAAATATGGAAAACTGCGACTATCTCCTCAATCTTTAAGAAAGGTGACAAGAAGGTGCCCTCTAACTACAGGCCTATTAGTCTTACATGCATACTGTGTAAACTCCTGGAGATTTTGGTGAGGAAGGATATTATGGCGCACCTGGAGGACAATAAACTGCTTTCTCCCCACCAGCACGGTTTCAGAGCAGGAAGATCATGTACTACCCAGTTATTAGAAGTGCTCGACACCTGGACAGAAATAGTAGACAGTGGTGGGTCATTTGACGCTGTTTATTTAGACTTTGCCAAGGCATTCAATACTGTCCCCCACCAAAGACTGCTATCAAAAATACACGACTATGGAATACAAGGCAAACTTTTCACCTGGATAAGTGACTTTCTTTCAAACAGATCCCAAAGAACCAGAGTAAATGGAGTATTATCTGGATCCTCTGATGTTACGAGTGGTATCCCTCAAGGCAGTGTGTTGGGACCTGTATTCTTTATTATTTTCATCAACGACCTACCTGGATGTGTAACTAGTCTTTGCAAGTTGTTCGCGGACGATACAAAGGTTTCACGCGAAATCAAGTCGGAAGAGGGCCGGATCATTCTACAGACTGATTTGGACAGGCTATGTGACTGGTCAGAAACCTGGCTCATCAAGTTCCATGTTGACAAGTGTAAAATGGTTCATTATGGACGATTAAACCCTAGATATGAGTATTCTATGACGCATGCAGGTATCTCAACAGCATTAAGCGTGGTGCACGAAGAAAAGGACTTAGGAGTAACATTCGATGAAACGTTGAAATTCTCCATCCATACAGATTTAGTGAGCAATAAGGCGAATAGACTGGCAGGATTGATTAAGAAAACCTTCGCAAGTCGTAACAAGACAGTCATTATCCCATTGTATAAAACACACCTTGAATACGCAAATGTGGTTTGGCATCCTAGTCTCGTCCGTGATATGCGGAAAGTGGAACGAGTCCAACACAGAGTAACTAAGATCATAGTGGGTATGTCTAACCTGTCATACGAGGATCGTCTACGTGTTCTAAATCTTCCATCATTATGCTACCGACGGTTACGAGCAGATATGATACAGGTCTACAAGATCCTAAATGGTTTGGATGATATTGATCTCGCCACGCTGTTTGTAATGAGAGACAGTAGTAATACTCGAGGACACGATGAGAAGATTCGCAGGCCTCAGTCGAGATTAAAAATCAAACAAAATGTTTTTGCTGTTCGAGTCGTCAACTTCTGGAATTCGCTATCAGCTGAGGCGGTTAATGCAACCAATGTGAACATGTTTAAAACAGCATTTGGAAAATATATACATTGCATACAGTACGAGACAGATTTTAGCTCCCCCCATACAGTATCTACCTCGAGAGAGTCGACAAGGTGGGCGTTATAGGCATTATGCCTTCTAGTTGCCCCAACGCAAGTAAGTAAGTAAGTAAGATAGCAGATTGGGTATAGTCAGTAGCTATGCGGACTAAATGTGAAGATGACACCTAATTGATATTGACTGAAGTGGACTGATGAATTGGCAGGCCAAGGCAGCTGTGTTTGCACGATTTAAAAATGCTTTCATAAGTACATGTAATCATCTGTAATTCATTGATTTTCCACACGATTTTGTAAATGGCCCTATTATTTCAAAATAAGCTGTCAAAATGGGAGGTACCCAACTTAGTTTAGTTTAAACTTATTTTATTATCTTATGAACAACGGGACTTGGGGACAGGTTTTAACAACTTAAATCCCCTTTTTCATTGATTTCTGAGCGAAATAGGCATGCACTCTCACAATTTTTTCTTCTTATTTTTTGTGTCTCAAGCTTCAATGCATTTAAAAATACATCCTTGAGATTTTGGCCGAATTTTTTTTTTTTTGATTTTTTTCCGAATCTCCGGAACGACAAAAATGGAGAGCTGAAACTCCTTGACTTTATTGTTTCTCATATTGGGGTTATTTTGAGCCTATTTGCATAACTCTCCGAGCAGAGAATCATTGGAAAATTCAAGATGGCGGCCACGTGGGGTACCAGAAAAGTGAAGTTTTTGTCATATTTCTTCAAAATTTCTGCATTTTCGAGATGAAAAGTGGGCAAAAACTAATTTATTTCACATCACATTAATATTTACTAATTTAGCATGCAGTTTTTGCGGAGAAATTTCATAAATAAAAAATTCGGAATATCTGACTGATAAATCGACCAAAACTGTCATTGTGACGTCATCAAAGCGACCATCTTGGATTTTTTTACATTTTGTAGTAGAGCTTGACCAAAGGGTATAGTTGGGTAAGTTTCAGCCCCCTAGCTCAAGGGGTAAGAAAAATAATTAAGGCGGGGGATGGGTACATGTATATTTTTGATGCGTTTCGAAGATAATTATTTGATCCTTGTATTTCATATAGTCAACGGGCATACGGTGCCATTTGGAATTATATTGAATTGGACAACTTTAAAAGCGGGATTTTTTTGCTATAATGCTGTTATCTCGTGGTACTATTTGCAACCCTCAGAGAGAAGAGCGGTACTATCTCTACTTCCATGCCGAGAGCAGAGCGGTAATATCCCTACCTTCAAACCCAGAAGAGCGGAGAGCCTATGAAAAGACGTGTTCCCGCCTTAGCGACGCAGTTGAATAGAAAGGACCACGTATGTTTAGATGGGTAAATGGCCCCAGAACAGGTGCGGTAGAAGTGCCAAATATAAAATATTACATAGGCCTATACAAGAAATTGTTCAGTTGGGGTGAAGTACAATATTATATTAGTCTTATCATTCCGGAATAACAGGGCAGTGAAGTAGTGCATTCATGCAAAATCGCCAATTTTGAGGCGAAAACACCTCATGTTTCTCTCTATGAACATATGAAGATAAACGATAACCGGAACCAGCTTGATACAGCATACTCGCTGTTCCGGTATGCAGTCATAGACCAAATCTGGTTCTGGTTATCGTTTATCTTCATATGTTTACAGAGAACAATATGAATTATTTTCACCTCAGAATCTATTTTGCACAAATGCATTACTTTACGGCCCTGTTAATCAAAAATCTTTAGGCTCAGCGCCTTGAAATTTTTCTGAGTATACAATATAATATTGTACTTCGTGCCAATTGAACAATTTCTTGTAGTTGAAGTATTTTATTTTGGTACTTCTGTATTGCACCGGATCTGGAACCATTTACCCATCTAAAGATACGAGGTCATTTCGAGGTAAAGGCATGGTCTGTCTTTTGGAGGATACCGAGTTTTAGGCCGTAGATTACTATTTCAAATGCCAGTGGCCGCAACCGGAGATCGGGAAGTATACAGAATTATCTACTGGAGATAGTGAGACATAAGACTATACCAGGCTGGATGCAAACTTGATTAGAATTTGACAGCTCTATGCCGTGCTAATCTAACCACAGACTTATCGAGTATTTTCTATTGCTGGGTCATGGAACAGGGGCTTACGGGGCTGGATGTAAACCTGATCAGCGTTGGCAGTTCTCTGTCCTCATGATATAACTGCAGACTTGCCAAGTATTTCCGTATCAGATATACGACATCTTACCGCACACCTGGCCAGGCTTGGAGGACTTAGTATTTTCTGATTTAGCATGAGTAGTAGTAGATCGTGTGCAAATCGTATCACCGTTAGGGTGGAAATACCTGGACTGTTTCAGGACTGGTAGTGTGCCCGTGAAGAGGTGTACGTCTGCCACAGGAAACTAATACAAGATCCCTGAATAAACTCAGTCCCGTAGAAACATTATAGCTATACGTGCAGACGTATTACATGGTTTGTTACTCGTGTAGAGCATTACATCCGTAGATTCGCCTCCACCGTCGGGAGGGGGGGGCTACAGCCATAGGCTCGCTCCAGCGACATACATTGGTACGGAGCCAGCAACCACTCCTCCCCAATGACAGTCCATTGAGAGGAACCAGCAACCAGGCTGCTTCCTAAACGTGTCGCGTATATTATAATTTCTCTAATGGATGTAATGTAAATGTAACTACAAACATTAACTTTGTATCTTTTAATGATAAGTATTCCTAGTTCTGTATGAAGATAATAATATTTACAGGCATTCTGCCTGAGCTGCGTGATTCACATCTCCTTATATACATCGCGTCCTTGCAGAATACCTTTATATTTTGTCTCAGTCATATTTGCAGGTTATCTCCCCTGGTCCCTAATCTCCACTGGTGACGGGGTTCCTTCGGTGATATCATGGGACATTTGCAGGATGATCCCGGTAACTAATCGTTTTTGTGACCCAATCTCGCTACGGCAAACGTTACACAAAAACTGGTGGCAGCAGTGGGATTCGTTTGATCTGAAAATGATAGCAGACAGAGACGAACCGACGACGGCCAAGGAGAGAAGATCCGGCCATGGACGTCTCCACTTCAGCCTCAAGACGAAGCCAAAGGCGAAACTGATTTTACTGGACTACGAGATGCTTTGGAGAGACGGAGATTTCTTGTTCCGAGCGTGAGGGTGATCGACGGAAACAGCATGCCCCTGCTAGAAGAGGCAACCAGGGGTCACGTCCAATTAATCGAGGCACTTTCTCGATGCCTCCGAGATGGATCGAGAAATTTCTCGGCTGAAACCGGGAGGGCAGAACCGGGACCCCTGACGACGTCTCCCGGTTTGCTCCCGGTTCTATCTCGATCGA
The DNA here is from genome assembly GCA_036873755.1 of Hanleya hanleyi. Lineage (NCBI taxonomy): Eukaryota > Metazoa > Mollusca > Polyplacophora > Lepidopleurida > Hanleyidae > Hanleya > Hanleya hanleyi. The sequence goes on along the minus strand of JAVTVY010010498.1, from coordinate 28,878 downwards.
AATGTCTCGGTTTTCGAGATGGTTACAAAATTGATTGGTAATCTCGAAGGGGGTCCCGGTTTCACTATGTTTGTGTTTTGTTGCCGTTAATTTGTATCATTTTAACTTCTAAGGCGATTCGAGTTTTGCGCTGGTATGATATTTATGGGGCGCTCGTCGCCTACGTATATAGCGGCCAAAATGTAATTCAGAAAACGGGTTTTTAAAAGATGTTTTCAATGTTATTCATCGTTTAATCGATATATTTATGTTCTGATGTTTCGTGAAATCAGTTGAACGAAAAGTTGCATTTATCTATATATAAAGTATGAATATATAATTTAGTGAACTTCTCTCGTATTGATAATTGATTGGTTATCTGACTAGTATCCGTCGCGGAATAAATAACTCATCAACTGGATTTGATATTAATGAAAGCTCGTGTGAAACACGGGCGAAGAGCATTTCCCCAGATAATTTTGTAACACATAATTTGGTACTCACAGGGCTTTAGATCTCCCCAATTTGGACAAAACCCCTATTAGTGTGGCAATTATTTTTAGGATGGGACAGAGGATGGGGCACATACCCCTGGGGATGAGCAATCAGGAATCATCCCTGGTAGTAGTGCCTCTGAGAAGGGATTTCTTCACCAATGGCCAAAACCCAGTGTGAGGCAACACCAACTTTATTTTGCGTTTCATGGGCCCACCGACATTAAAAAATCTAATAAAAATAAAATGTCAAATTGCCAATTTTATATTCCCTATGAAAGTTTGAACATAAAGACTTTTACCCCCTTCTTATTCCCGATTGTATGAATTAGGCTGCTGTATTCTACCTGAAACAATGACAGCAAATAAAAATGCCAAACAACAAAAAATAAATACCTTTCACTATAATTTTTCACTGTAAGTCAGCGAATTGTTGTTGTTGTTGTAAAATGCTGCTAATTCTACTTCGGCAATAATGACATTCAATGTAAATCAGGAACCTTCACTGACTGTGATCTATCAATCTGTCATGGTACCCATATTTCGACAGTGATGCAGTATGTCAGAGCTAGGAAATGGAGGGTGTTTCAACAGCTCAGCCTATACAGCATAATTTAAGTTACTGTTGAATTACAACACATATAAAGGAAGAGGTGCCGACATACTGGCAGAGCCACATGATTTCTCAGCATAGTCTACCGGTTAACCTATTCTAAAGCACATACCAAGAAAATAACGATTCGTGATATGTGTTGTATCTCAGGTACGCTTTTATTGTACCTGTTCATGTGGCAACTTGGATGATATGACCACACGGCCCCTAGCACCAGCGTAAGCAGTATTAGATACAAATCTAGAGCTATGATGGAAATGCTCTGACAACTCGTATATTGGTAATTGGTGAGCTGTTTCGCTGTGGCAACTCGTACACTGGAGATTGGTGAGCTGTATCGTCATCAGATGAAAATGACGACAATTAACACAAAAGACTAGTCTGTAAGGCCCGATGCCGACCCAGCATCAACTTCCCACATATGCCAACATATACCAAAGACCAAAAGGTCTGTTGAGGCTGTTGGAACACATGTATGCAAAATTTGCTAGATTGTTCTGAAAGACAACCACAGCCACAACAAATAGATTTGGAGTGTATGTTGGCAGTTAACATGTGACTTAACATACAGTTTTTGACCTTGAGAAAATAGGTCAATGTAAGTCCTCTTCATTGACTTCAGGTCCATCATCAGTTGCATATGTGGTATCAATTTAGAATGCCTAGCTATATTTCATGTTATATCATAATATAAAGTATATAACCTTGAGAAAATAGGTTCAGTCAACTGGGATAGGCTTCTAGTCAGTCACCAATTGCACAAGTATGATGAATTTGGAGAGCCCATCTTCACTCCTTTCTAACAATAAATTTGACCTCGATAAAACAGGTGAAGGTCAGTCAATTTCTTTAATTAGGCTTCTGATCCATCACCAGCTGCATATGTGGTATGACAAGAAAGATGGACAGACAGAGAGACAGACAGACAGACAAACAGATAACATGGAAAATTCAGTTCATTTTGGGGCATCGTTACATATCATCTTCAAAGTCTAAATATTCTGTCAAAATGCACCAAAACACACCATTTTACTTCTATTATAAAGAAGAAAAGCAACTCCGAGTAGCCGGGCTTACAATTTTATTCTGTATATTTCGCTATTAGTTCCAGCATCTTAAGCATTGAACAAAGTTACAAACAGCTTCATATGCACAGTATATATACAAGGCATAATGTGACCTTAGCCAATAAACATTTATGAATAGTAAGCCAGTAAATTATGTCAGTCAAGTTAAACGGATATTAAAATGCCGTCATTTTCACAAATTGTTAAATGTTAAGCGATGACCTGTCAGCGACCTACAAATAGTGTGATTCAGGTGTTACAATACACACTCCACAGTTGTTGTAACTCGCATGGGAATATACAATTATGAAACATGCGAGTTACAACATTTGTAGGATTCCATCAATTCTGATGTGGATTGCCAAGAAAATTATACCTAAATTATCTTAAAATGACAGTCCTTATCCAAACTTCATGACATGTAGAAATATTCAATGTAGGTACATACCCACTATATCACCATACTTTATTCATTTGTGCACAGTTTACTTAGTTCTTGCCAGATAAGAAGATTATGTATTTTTTTTTATCAGTTAGAGTGTGTATTGTATTACCTGAATCACATCATTTGTAGATCGCTGTCAGGTCATCGCTTAACATTTAACAAATTCTGAAAATGACAGCATTTTAATAAGCATTTAACCTGCCTGACATAATTTACTGGCTCACCTATTCATAAATGTGTATTGGCTAAGATCACATTATGCCTTGTATATACTGTGCATATGGAGCTGTTTGTAACTTTGTTCACTGCTGAAAATGCTATAACTAACAGTGAAATATACAGAATGAAATTGTCATCAGCACTTGGAGTTAGTTTTCTTCTCTATTATTGGAAAATCATCAGTGGTTCCAGTGGATTACTTCAATTAGATATATACACGTAATAATTCCCCAGGTGGGATGTGCCATCTTTCTACTTTTTTAGTTTAAGAAATAATTATCAACATTTGTAATTATGCTGTCAAAATGCAACAGTATGTGCAATTTCACATCTCGAGTTTCAAATAAATTCTGGGGACCTGCACATAAAACAAAAAAATGAGCATTAACTGAGTGATAATTTGTGATTTTATTCGTTGAAAACTGGCCAGAATGGATCCCCAGACATCTGGAAGCCCAAGCCTTCACAGTCACTGGAGACTAAAGAAATGGACTTGGGAACAGGATCAAATTATTATATCAGTAATGGAGAGAGAAATAGCACTAATTCTGGAAATGAAGTGTTTACTTTGTTGACACAAGGGGTGTACTAGTCCACTTATGTAAATTGCATTATGCAATAAGTCAACCATTACAGGTTTTATTACCAGAATAGTCAACATACAGGCCTCAATATGAGGCCTGAAAGGTAAAGCAGAATCTCAGTGTTACAGTATGTCTATTTGAAATGGCTTGACTTCAAGCTCACTTGAATCCTTAAATTCTCCATACTGATCATCCACTGATGGCAGCATATTTCCTCTGACTGCGTTTTAGTTATGTGTGTAAGCAGGAGTTGATGCAGCCTAGACTAAGATATATTTAGCTGACTTTACCCTATGCCACATGATTATGCCAGCGCTAACAGCACCAATGTCCTTTCAATCCATTTTAAAACCATACTGATAATAAAATGAGTAATTGAAAAAAAAAAAGTATAATGAGATATAAATCAAGCATTATGTTGATGGGCTGCACAATCCATATGAGAGGTGGTCCTTCAATTTCAATAAAAAAAAACAACCTTTCAGTCCTTTGTCTGTCTGTATAAATTGTGCTGAAAACATTTACTGTCTATAGTGCCATCCAATGATGAACAATATCACAAACCTACATGATGAAGCAAAATCCTCAGATGTGGCCTGGGGAATGTAGATATTGGACTCCAGTCATGAGAATTTCATATATTTAAAAAAATGACCATTTGGCTCACAAGAGATGTAAGTTATAACACTGGGAATGCTACGATCATGTTCAGCAAAATAAAATTACTTTTCCCTGATTAAGAAGCAAATTTCCATTTTTGTGAAAACAAAATCTTATTTTGAAATGCAAAAATGACTCTCCATGATTCACCAACACCACCAAAATCTTGTCAGTTCATTGCCTATCTTGCAAGATCATTATACCCAAATCACATGGAAATCGAACACATTGTTCAGAAGATATGATGTTACACAAGTTTACCTGCATTCATGTCTATAGCGCCACCTAGCGACGACCAAATGTCACGAAAAACAAGCGGGTGAGATCTAAAGCCCTAGGGAGATGGCACATAAGAGTTCAATGGAAAAAAACCTTTAATCATGATAATGGTTTTAGAGGTTTTGTCGTCGAGTCAGATAAATGTGATTTTTCATTTATATGGCAATTTGGTTCGCACCGAAAGGGAATTATCATGTCGGCAATCCTATATTAATGCTTGGCAACCTAGAATAGAACAGTTTTTAAATATTTCTTCAAGCGAATTGGTGAATTTTCATTTCACGAAAAACTTTTTTTTTTGAGATGCAAAAAACTTGCCTTTATAATTATGCCAGCTACACCAAAACCTTTTCAGCACATTGACTATCCTTCGAGACCATTGTAATAAAATTTCAAAGAAATCAGACAAGCTGTTCAGACGAAATCGTCAGAGAAAGGTTTACCTATGCTCTGACTACAACGCCACCTAGTGGTGAGCAGCGGGCATCGAAACACAACCAGACAAATTTCCCAGGCCTAAGGAGATAGCACACCAAGTATGACCCGAAAATATTTAACGGTTTTAGAGATATTCATGTTTAAAGTCGCGGCGGCGGCGGCAGCGGCGGCGGCGGATCCGGCGGAGCCGTTTCTCATGAAAACATAAGAGCATCCAATTTGTGGAAATGCTCTAATAATAATGGTATGGAAGCATGCGTTAATTACTGTTCTATAAAGTTTTTTTTTACCAAACATGGATCATTTCAATCGAAAAATGAAAGCTGTGTCGGTGTATTACCAAGGTGTGTAATTTGTTTTATAATTTGGTAGTATTCATTGCAGATTCCATTTTTTGGAATTACTGTCTTGTTATATAATTCAAATAAAGAGATTATATCAACAACGTTCATTTCTGATATAAGCTTGCCCGGAAGTGGTTAGCGGGAACACTTGCAATCGGAGGTGTTGATAATTCACGCCACATGCAGTGGGTCGGTGAAAACCCGTTGGCTTGAAACAACTGCGAAGGGAGAGAGGTTAATTTCTTTGAAAGAAAAAAACTGAAACAGCACTGTTGGCGGGAGCTTAATAATATACTCACTTTCTATTATTTATTGCCGATTTCATGTGTTCGGGAAATGAACCAAATAATGGAAGTAATTACCGCCAATTTCAGAGGGCAATCAGGCTTTATATCAACGCTTACATATATTTTACTATAAACGATACCAAGTTTTGTTTTTCTGAAAACTTCGATCGAGCGTTTATGTTCATATTCTCTGGTTTTCATTGAATTTCCAAACGCTCCTGTGATCTTCGTAGTCTCTTTATTTCTGAATACGGGGGAAATCTCTGACGATGAAGATATCCCACTCTGATCAACTTTCAGAGGAACATATGGAATTTTATTCTAGACTTCTGACTATTTCAATTCGCAGTTTCTGGACGTATCTTATAAAGTGATTCAAATTCTTAAAAAAAGACAGGTTCAAAATAACTGAAAAATAATGAGCTAGAATTAGCGATGTTTTTTTCCTTTCCATTTATAACGTTTAGAGAAATTGCGCTGTCTTAGCAAGTATGCGACCACAGATCTCTAGACGGAATAACAAAATAATATTAAATGCTTCATGTTCAGCCTAATTCACTGAAATGCGTATGTATTCGCCGAGATTAATCTCGCTGCCACATAGTATATATATATATATATACCGAGCATACGCCTTCCGAATGATTCAAACGTTCATTTGATGGCATCTCGATTCCATTCTCGAAGCATGTCAAGTTATTTCGAGGAGGATCGAGATGGTCTTGCGCTTCGAGAGAAAACCGAGAGCAAACCGGGACAAGAATCGATAGATATAAACCGGGACCCTTCGAGACGAGATATTTATCGGTTTTACTCGTTTATCGAGAAACCGTCTCGATCGATTGGACGTGACCCCCAAGTTCAGGGTACAACGTGGAAACAGTCGTTGGTAGTTGGAGATTTTTCGGTCAACACAGGCAAGGGCCAGCCATCGGAATCTCGAGCCGAGGTGGAAGTTTCCTCAGAGAAGGCACCCCAGTAAAGGAGACGCCTCAGCCCCTGCACAAAGACCATCAAGGGGCGAAAGGTCAGTCTGAGTTCGACGACGACAATAGCGGGTCCTGTATCCTTTTTATACCCGAACTACCAGCGGTGAAAACACCTCCGAGAACGCATATAGGAGCACCACCATTGAAAGGTTGGGCAACCATACCAGGCGCCGAGAGAAACATCGTTAACTTTCCTTAGCACAGGATAGATTAGGGGAACTACTGGATCTAATCGATGGGGCTGCTCGGGAAGTGGGCCGATGGACGGCCCCCGAGTAATTATTGCCATGTCAACCGGAGTTAATGGCCCGGTGGAAAACTGGGAAGTGCCACCTGCTCGAAGAACCCCTGGAGCAACGACAGACGACGACCTAATTAATAGAAGTGGCACGGCTACATGTAGGTGATCACCAAGTATCAGGTGACCACCAGGTGATTGGGTAGGACCTAATGTCCTGTTCGGTTCCACCAGAAGGCCGGAAGAACACGTGTGTGATCGGCAGTGATTAGCCAACCAATATAATTTCTAACCTTCTAGACATTGCTTGTTTGGTCTGCTCCCATGTGAACTCTGGACTAGGAAGCTGATAGCCACGACGAGGACGTCGATTGTTTCAAAGGTGGGGGGGGGATAGTATAACGGTTTTGTGCCCCCCATACGTTGAACCACGACAGAACACCCGGGGTTGGGATTCTGGAAGAAACTTCAGCAGATGAATGCGAAGTGTACAAATTAACTTCGATATCATCGTATAAATTTACCAAAAGGGTGTTGCCGGGTGAAATTTACAGATTAGGTCTGTTCCGTATTATGGGTTGAGCCTCCATAGTTATATTTTCTCGAGGAAGTCTAGTTAGGCTGCTCTGGTGAGTCTTGCAAAACATATTCCCGAAAATCCCCGAACGACGGAGAGTTTCGTTGTATTATTTTCTACTCTCAGACAGAAAAGCGGAGTTAAGAGTGGTACTATCTCTACCTCCACACACAGAATAGCGGTACTATCTCTACACCCAAAGCGGAGAGCCTATAAAAGAACGTGTTCCCACCTAAACGACGCAGTTGGATAGAGATATCGGGGTAAGAGCATCGTCTGTCTTTTTTTGAAGGATACTAAATTTGAGTCCGTAAATCATTATTCCCCATATACCGAGGGGGGGGGGGGAGTATATAGAATCAACTACTGGAGATATACGAGGATGAATGCAAACCTGCCCTTATGAAAATATACCACACTTTACCACAAAATACTACAGCAAACTTGTGGTAAAGTGAGGTATTTTGTAGTAAACTATAGATGAGGTATAGTATTTTGTGGTAGTCTATAGTTACTACAATTTACTAAAGTGTCAGTGTAGTATTTACTACAGCAGTGCTTTAATATACTACAAAAACCAAAGCATACCACAACTCAAGTGTAGTATTTTGTGGTAATTTGTAGTTTCTACAGTTTACTACAGTGTCAGTGTAGTATTTACTACAGCAGTGCTTTAATATACTACAAAAACCAAAGCATACTACAACTCAAGTGTAGTATTTTGTGGTAATTTGTAGTTTCTACAGTTTACTACAGTGTCAGTGTAGTATTTACTACAGCAGTGTTTTACTGTGAGACAGTGTTGTTGAGCTATACTACAAACTGCAACACATCTGTAGTATTTTGTGGTTTCTATAGTTTACTACAGTGTCAGTGTAGTATTCACTACCGCAGTGTTTTACTGTATCGGTACTACGGAGTTGTTGAGCTATGCTAAAAAAAAACAAGCATACCACAACACAATAGTAGTATTTTGTGGTTTCTACAATATACTACAGTGCCAGTATAGTATTCTCTATAGCAGTGTTTTACTGTACTAAAGAATCATAACCACAACACAAGTGTAGTATTTTGGACCCTATATGATCCAGATCTTATAGGATTTGCAATTGTATATGGTCATATACGATTCAATATCAGTTCACAACACCCAAGTAATGTTCTCCATATTTGGCTGCTCATAGTTGGAGAGAGATTTTGTACCGCAAATCTCCAATCTGCTGCTCATGAGGCATCAGATATCAATTTTGGTAGTTTCATATGAAATTCATCTTAAATTTTAACTTGAATTTAATACAAACTCATGATTAATATTTTCAATAACTATACTATATTACGATTGAATTGAAGGATTAATTTTATTTTCATATTGTGTGAATATTCTATCGTTATGCTGATATTTGATTGTGAAGTATTTTGAAATGTCATTTAGGAAATGCTAATAAAAAATGACAAAAAAAATCTAATTGCCATCCATGATAGTTCGATATCCAAACAAATGCATGGTCACTGAAAACTAAATTTAAATATTCTAACTCAAATTGAATTCACTAATAATCTTCTTCTGAAATTTATTAAAATTGGAATAAATGTATGAAGTTTTGAATTTTTGATTGTTTTGAATTAAAGTTTTATTTAAAATTGAATTAAGGATGTCCGTAATTAACTTTTCGAATAATGTGTGTTGTTGCATTCATAATTGTGTAATATGAGGAAAAAACAAAGAAAAAGTATAGGTCGGTGTGCATTGTTTAGCTGTTGACACTGTTAAAAAGACGGACCCATGCTCCATTTGATAACCTAGAAAACAAAGGGAATAGCCCAGGTTTTGAATCCTATTCACACAAAAAATATATAAATAGTATTTAACTTTTTCTTATATTCTAACTGTTTGAAGACAATCATAATGTCTATCAAAATTTATCAAATTGGATGAATGTTGCTGCAAAAAATTCTCGGCTAGAAGACTTTTAAAGAAAATGCCTATCGCTTAATCTAACTGGCAAAAACTGCTGCAAAAAAAAATCACCAGCAGACATCCCTTAAACCTTGATTGTCATCACTTCATTATGAAATATTCTTTGCTATCATTCAACTACTTGAACATTCTCATGAATTAATAAACTTCTGATCAGTTCTAATGGTTTCCCAATCTAAATGGTATTTACAAAATCTCTCTACTCCAAATGGAGGGGAGGTAACTCTGCTTGTTGACACTAGGTGGCGCTGCACAGAGACAACACAGTTTTTTTTGCAGTTATTTAGCTGACTGATTTGAGGACAGTAACACTCATATTTCTGATTATACATGGCTGATGGAACTGATTGATGGTAAGTACCTTTTGCAACTTGTAGGCTAAAATAGCATTCTAAAGTCTCCATTTGTTAAGTCCGGAATATTTTGGACTAGTTTAAAATATATTTTAGTTATATAAGTAACTTTGTCAGGTTTGTATATTACACTGTAAATACAACCACCAAAACATTATACTGCCTTGGAAAGATTTATTTATCTCACCGGTTTATGAAGGAAAGGTGGCTTGTTGGTTGATTTTCTCGTCTTCTCTAATCTATGGGTAGGATAGTTAGGCATGCCCAGTGTAATTAACCTTAGATATGAAATGTTGTCTAACATATATTTTAATGGCAGAGAATTGTATTTATTATGACATTTCCAATAGCTGCACAGACATGTATATTTTGTTCATTTAAATAACCGGTCCACCTCACAAGAATAGAGTCCAGTAAATCTAGCGCATTTTTGGGGTCAACCCATCACAAATTGCAACAGAATTTATTTCACCGCTATGCATTTCAGAAAGGTCCCCAAAATAACATACTAAAAGTCTACAATCCCATATGCATGGGAAATATCTTAATTTTCAAGTTGAAATTTGACGTCTTTTTCGCGAAATTTCAGTGTTTATCTGTCTCTTGCTCCTATAAGAAAACCTTGTACTTGGTAGTAAGCGTGAAAGAAATGGGCCATTACTTACACTTATTCCATTCGTTATCATATCAAGGTTATACTCAGCCTAAAATAATACCCTTGCACGAAAATATTTATGGAGAAATTCAAAATGGCGGATGTATGGGGTCATTCAAAATCTGAACTTTTTACCATTTTCATGACAGTCCAGGCAATCTATCTGGTTTTTTAGCTGGAACCAAAACGAATTGCAACAGAATTTTTTTCACTGGTATGCATTTCTAATAGGTCCACAGAACAACAAACTAAATGTCTATCAAAATCTATTTGGTGGAGATAGAACTTTTTCTAAAACAAAGATACACCATCATGCTTCATATAAGAAAGTAGAAAATATTGGTTTGTCTCAGAATAAGGACAGTTTATCATCCAGAATTCCAATCAATACATGATGATCTAGGATACATTATTCTATGGGGGTGAAAACATTTGCATTCCCAATAGATTTGCTCATAAAAGTAGATAGCAAATCGATAGTTCAGCACCAGGGTATATAATCATACATGGTAATATCCTGCCAGTTGGCATTATTTCCATTAACATTGTTATCCGAAAGGGAACTGATAAGCTGTGATATTTTTTCTTTCAACCTATGACAATCACAGACAATAGTTCCATTAACTTATAAAGATATAACTCTATTATCACAAGCACGTAGCAAGTGTCGGGTCTGACATTCAATAGTGCTTGTACCTTGTTGAAAAAAAATGCAGCCTTGACAATCATTCGAGAGAGAGAAATTAGATTCAACATCGCGTTTAGCAATAGTTCAGATATATAACGACTACCTGCCAAACATTTATGATCCATCACAATTGTTTGTAAGACAAATGTTGTTGATGAAAGAAGAATAATTATGCAGATCCTAATATATCATTTAATTATCAAACAAATAATACTTTGAATTATAGGCAAAGTTGACGGCATAACACTTATCAAGTTTCATTTTACATTCTGGTTCATAGTAATATTATTAGGGGAAGTGACTTCTCATACATATAGTTGATGTCTTTTATTGTTATTCCTCATGAACACTGCCATAAGTTGAGGAATATTTCACAGCACTATCAATCCCAATACCAGTCTTCACCAATGTCATTTTCAAAGATCTGGGTTTGATGAGTTTGCATAGCTCAGTCTTTTGCATTCTCCACACACACTTGAACAATCCAGGCCATGATCCTTACAGGCGCATCTGCTTCAGCTACAATCCTTCTTGCATTTCCACCTGATAATCTCAAGTAACCCCTGAAGCTGGTGGCAGATCAGTTTTCGCAGGGAGAAACCGATTGAATTGTCCACTCCCATTTTTGTGGCTGCAATGGATGGTCTTCCCCTCAAGTCAATTCCTTCGTCTGGGTTACTACTGTATAAACATATAAGCGTTTTCTATGCTGCTGCAATAAATGACCTTCGTCGGGACTCCTATGACCTGGATGAACACTTCAGCTCGTTGGCGAAAAAGCTCAGTGACAGTTGTCTTCTTCAAGGCAGCAGCTTTGTCAATGCCTATGGTCGGAATACTGTGTCACAGTCCAGAATCGCATGCACAAGCAACATATTTGTACAGGCTTGCATTCCCAGCACAGACTTTGTCTTCTTGACATTCCAAACTCTCCGGCCTCGCTAGTGACATGGTCATTCAGTCAAAGAAAGACGAATTACAAGCGTCTGATCCGTCATTCATAATTCAGCCGTCGTTCATCAGAGAATATCCGCATCCATAATCCAAAGACCTATTCCATATTCCATATAACAGTATTAGCACCAAATTCAAAAAGACAATCATAGTATACATAAACATAGGCTTGTTTCCTGCAAGAGAGAAGCGGTCAACAGTTTTCAATAATGCCGGCAAGACATCATGATGTTCCAAAAATATCAAATCCGTATCGCTGATCAGTATTCTTAATCCATAATATTCGTTGTAAAGTCGTCATCTAAAGAATGATGTATCTCGGTCACGCTTTGATTGTGACTGTTCATATGAGTGCCATGAGGATCTTGAAGTACATGGGTTCATACGGCCCCTAGCCCCGGGTTATGTGGAATTAGACACAAGTTACGAAACGTAACGCCATAGATCTTGCACGCTACGCTCGTATTTTGCTATCAGCATGCGGAATGTATCGCCAAATTTGAGAAACTTTGAGTGGATGCGCTTGGTGGTGTAGCCCTGTTTTAGCAAACAACGTCAACAAGTAGCAGTTCATTACTCTTATGAGTGACCAGTTGGAAAGGGCGGGATGTTTCATATGCAGATGTTTTTATTGTAAAAGCTGCCATTTATTCGACTGAAAGCATCAAAATTTTGGTTGGTTATGATACTGACCTGTTAGTTCTGCTCTGTTTTCATGCAGACATGGATGCCAATGGCATCTACTTTCAGCCAAGAGAGAATGCAAAGAAACGGATAGTTTGGAATGTCAAGAAGACAAAGGCTGTGCTGGGAATGTAAGTCTGCACAAATATGCTGTTTGTGCATGCCATTCAGGGCTGTGACACAGTATACTGACCATGTGGCATTGGCAAATGTGCGGCCGTAAAGAAAACAACGCTCAATGAGCTATTTCGCCAACAAGCTAAAGTGTTCAACCAGGCCATTGGGAGTCCCGATTGAGGTTATCTATTGCAGGTGCTTGTGTGTTTATACAATGGTAACCCTGACGAAGCAATTGGCTGCAGGAGATACAAGCGTTTCTGTGACAAAAAACGACCCATATATGTGCAGGTACAATTACAACACATATAAGGGAAGTGGGAAGAGGTGCCGACATACTGGCATTCAAAACCTTCCACCAACATCAGCATCAGCTAAGTATCAAGGTTCGCGTTTTTAGAGTGAAAAGAGGAAGATCATCCATTGCAGCCACAAGAATGAGGGTGGGCGGCTTCTCTCTGTGAAAACTGAACTGCCACCAGTTCCACTGGCACTCTTTGAGGTTATCAGGTGCAACTGCAAGAAAGATTGCAGCTGAAGAAGATGGAGCATGGCTTATATTGTTGAAAATGTAAAATGTAACATGATAAATGGCATGGTAGGACGTCATGGTAGAACATCAAGTTTGCCTATTTGTTTGATAATTAGCTGGTAGGATCTGCATAATTATTCCTCTTTCGTCAAAACATATCTGACACACAATTGCGATAGACCATTAATGGTTTGCAGAGCTGCATTTTTCAACAAGGCACATGTTGTGATAATAGAGAGATATCTCCAGTGAGTTTGTAGAAATATCGTCTGTGACAGTTATCGGTTGAAGGAAAATACATCACAGCTTGTCATTTCATTTATTTTGAGAGAGAATTCCTCTTTCAGATGATTATACTAATGGAAAAATGTTAACTGACTGAATATTACCATGTATAATTCATATAGCCTGATGCTGAACTATCAGTTTGCTATCTACGCTTATGAGCACATCCACCGGGAAGACACATGTTTTCACCACCATGGCATACTGTACCCTGGGTCATGTATTAATTGGATTTCTGGATGATAAACTGTCCTTATTCACGGAAAAAACAATATTCAACCTTGCTTATATGAGGCATAATGGCCTATTATGTATTATAAAATGGCGTATCTTTGTTTTCAAAAAAAGTCGTATCTCCACCAAATAGATTTTGGTAGACTTTTAGTATGTTGTTCTGGGAACCTATTAGAAATACATACCAGTGAAAAAATTCTGTTGCAATTTGTTTTGGGTCCAGCTAAAAAAACCCAGATAGATTGCCTGGACTGTCATGAAAATGGTAAAAAGTTCAGATTTAGAATGACCCCATACATCCGCCATTTTGAATTTCTCCATAAATATTTTCGTGCAAGGGTATTATTTTAGGCTGAGTATAACCTTGATATGATAACGAATGGAATGAGTGTAAGTAATGACCCATTTCTTTCACGCTTAGTACCAAGTACAAGGTTTTCTTATAGGAGCAAGAGACAGGTAAACACTGAAATTTCGCAAAAAATACCTCAAATCTCAACTTGAAATTTAATATATTTCCCATGCATATCTGTTTGTAGACTTTTAGTATGTTATTCTAGAGACCTTTCGGAAATGCACTGCAGCAAAAACAATTCTGTTGCAATTTGTGGTGGGTCAAACCTCAATTTGACTGGACTATTTGTCTTAGTGGTCCATTGTGTAAGGGATTAACCATGCTGGGTGACTCTTTGCACAGTTCAATGTGAGAAACCCAGAAGGGGGTGTTTTTACAATCTCATTGCGTCATTTCCTGTACTGGTATATTTGTGAACATCTATCTACCTTCAATAGTCAAGCCATTTCAGATGTTTACTTGAAAAAATTGACATAACATATGAATGAATTGATAACAGTTGATTTGTGATTCTTTTAAGTCCTGGCTTTTATTTCATACTGTCGGTTTCACAGTCTGAGCTTCCTGTCCTGTCAAATTGCATCTCACCCACCATAATGAAGTTTATCAATGATGTTTTTATTATGACGCACAGCTTCACTGTGGATTCTGGTGAAAGAGTACAAATACACTTACAACACAGCTTTGCCCAGTTCCAGGTAGGCCTAATGTACCAGTGGTGTGTTCCTGACAACCCGAACTTGGGATGCTTTTGTCGAGCTAAGGGCTGATCTATATGATATGACAAATTGTGGTTAGTATCATCCATTGTTCATCAACACTCCATCATATGCCTCTTACATATCAATATAAACATAAATTGGTCTTGTTGTCTAAGCTTCAATACGTGTTGTACCCCATTTATGTACTTTTCAAATGTGATGGGGGGGGGGGTATGTAGGCCTACATGCTTTCGTCCAGTTTTACACATTATCAAGTCAAATGTCATTTATTAGAATTTCCAGGTTGTTTGGTTACTCAGATGTCCTGTTGATTGTTGATTACTTTATATGAATAAATAAATAAACAGTCCTACAAAATTATTTTTGGCCATGTCAGTGTTTCAAACACATTTTCGCATTGCTTATTTCAATATTTAAAGTTAGTACAAAATTGAGTTGAAAATTGTTGAATTTATTTTCAAAATAAATCACGATATGATATGATAATAATTGTTTTCCCCACAGGAGATCACACAGCCTACAAAGAAGATGAACAAGACAGTTTGTGATGCCCGGAAGAATGAGCCAAACAACATCCTTGAGAAGTTAAAAAAGCAGCGACAAGGAAACCTTCCAGTGGCACCTGTTCATGACGAGTCACATGATGTAAGTATAAATTCAACTATCATGACTATTCAGCTAAATCCCTAGGCTATTATGAAATAATTCATTATTTTGACTATTGAGATTTCTCATTAATTGTCTCATCTACATGTATTTTACTGATCCCTTTTAGATAACTATTTCTAATAATATTAATCAAAATTTCTCTCAATGTGGACAAAATATGTGCATGTGATGGGCATGTGATTTTGGTATTCTTCTTCTTTGTAGGATTCTAGTAGCCGAGCAGACCTGAGGGCTCTGCAGAAAGAAGTTGAAGAGCTGAGAGTGGAGAACCAGTCTCTGAAGTCAGAAAACAGGTCTTTGAAAGTCGCCTTATCTACATTTACTGGTAAGATTTTAAATTTGAGTTTTGCAAGTTTGCTAACCATTAAAATGCATATTAAATGACACCGAATGTTAATGGTTAACAAGCGATCACTTGTAAATAATCATTTAATGTAATTAATCTTAGTAAATAAAAATTTAATGAGATTTGAAAGTTTTAAATCATTGTTGATCCTTTGTCAACATGATTCTGCAATTTATGGCTATTAACAATCTGACTGAATATTATCAATCCAATTGTCAGTACACATTTTGTATCTTTTATTTCACAGAACTGCCATCTGTATTTGATGACATCAAGACCTCGGTGAAGACAATGAAGAAGGTGGCATCATGTCAGGCATAGACTCGCCCAGCAGAACCACGTCAGCTGCTGACACCATCAACATCCGAACCCTTGCCCCATCATACGCCATCACCCTCATCACCAGATCCATCAACTGGATCATCCGATGATTTAATTGGAGAAAGAAGATATTTCAATATTGGTAAATATTTCTTACCCATCACAAGAACACAGTAGTAATCATAATATGGGTTCCTTCATAATAACTTAATTAAATTCAATTAACTGTAATCAAATGCCGTTGTCAACAAGTTCAGACTTTTTGCAGTAATGTCCATTTGAAGTGTATACTAAATAATTTGCCAACTCAAATTTGTTCTTTCTTTTCTCCTTCCAGTTGAAACTCGTAGAGTATTCCCCGACAAGAGAGAAGCGGACATCAAAGCCAGTATTCGCCTGAAGCTGAACAATTCTTCGAAGCAATTAAAGAAGTAGTATTTTTACATTAACGAAGTGTTTGGACATTAACTGAGTGCATTTTATGATGTTGTATGGAGCGATTCAGTGCTAGTAGAATAAATATAGTATTATATAAGAAATTATTGTGTTATTTTCATTGTGTTATCAGGGCGTTGTCATTCTCTGAAATAGATTATTCTGCAATGTTGTTCAGTATTGAGGATGTAATATAAATACCCAGTCCAAAGTGAAGCTATCAATCTATAGTTTTCTACAATGTTGTTCAGTATTGAGGATGTAATATAAATACCCAGTCCAAAGCTCAAAGTCCAAAGTGAAGCTATCAATCTATAGTTTTCTATCAAAATATATATTCTACTATTCTATAACGCCTTTGATTTCCATCAAATCTATAATGCTATAGTGTTCTATATAAAGTAATGAAGCTATAGATACTATAAAATTGCATAGAGAGCTATAGTTAATTTATGGTAATCTATAGTTAATTTATAGTAAGCTATATTTAATTTGTAGTAAGCTATAGTTCATTTGTAGTAAGCTATAGTTCATTTGTAGTAAGCTATAGTTCATTTGTAGTAAGCTATAGTTCATCTGTAGTAAACTATAATTCATTTGTAGTAAGCTATAGTTCATCTGTAGTAAACTATAATTCATTTGTAGTAAGCTATAGTTCATCTGTAGTAAACTATAATTCATTTGTAGTAAGGTATAGTTCATCTGTAGTAAACTATAATTCATTTGTAGTAAGCTATAGCTCATTTGTAGTAAACTATAGTTCATTTGTAGTAAGCTATAGCTCATTTGTAGTAAGCTATAGTTAATTTGTAGTAAGCTATAGTTAATTTGTAGTAAGCTATAGAATTTCAGCTGTAGTAAATCCGCAAAAGTACCACAAAATCGATAGTAATCTATAGATTTCAACTATAGATTTTTATGGTAAATTTTCATAAGGGTGGCTTTTAAGGCAGTAGAGAACGTTCATTTCTATAGGTTGAATTCTTTGTCAGTTTAAGAGATGAGCCATGAAAAACTGGGGGGTCACCATACTCGTTAAAATATATGGCAGTCAAAAGTATATAACACGAAATACATACAGGGATTTGAATTTTTTCCTGCTTGATGCTCAATAAATCAAACTTCCCGAGGTCAAATTTCCCTTATTTTGCTATATAACACTAAACACATATACTTCTTGTTTAATATGTAACAAAAACAGGGGGACACCAGGCTTGCTTAGAAAATATTATCGGTGTAACAGATAAACTGAGCCTTTCCAGTCCTATTCCCAGGAGGGGATGGGGGCGAGGAATCAGGGTGGGGTGAGGGAATAATGTTGGAGTTTCATTTATCACCCATGTTTCCTTTTTGTTGAAAGTGACTAAGAGTGAATTTGGGGATTCCATAGGCATAATTTTCAAACTCGGGAGCACTTTGCAGCCGACAAGTATTGATTCTAAAATGCCGGCCAAATTTTTCGTCAGTCCTATCACACTATCGAACCACCATAAAACGCAAAAATGGGTCGGTCTGATTTTTATCCCATTTTGAGATGTCTATACTTTTGGTAGGAAATTCAAGATTCGACAAATCACTATGTTATAGCCCCATAACAGCAGGGAAATGAACGTCCTATACTCCCTTACTTTGAACTGTTTTCAGTCCCTGTTTTAGCCTAACAGTAGCTCTTGCCAATTTCCAGTTCGGCGCAGATTTATGAAGCAAAGTTGGCCAGCTGTTCTCGGTCACTATTCTGAATTGTGACCCCAAAACCGCTGACTGCCCTGTTAATTTAACCGCAGACGTACCGAGTATTTTCTATTGTCGAGTTACGGAACGGGGACGTACGAGGCTAAATGCATACCTGCTCAGCGTTGGCAGTCCTCTGACCTCCCGATCGAACAACAGACGTACCAAGTATCAGATTTACGACGTTTTACCGCAAACCTGACTAGGCTTGAAAGATTCTCTGACCCTGCACCATGCCCAACCGCAGCGGGACTTAGTATTTTCCGACCTAAATTGAGTACTATGACATGACATACTTATCTGGTCCCATATATATATATATAATTAATCAGCATACTCACTTGTCTCGTACCCAGCCTAACTTCCCATATATTGTTATTTCATATAGGGCCGCAAGCCAAATAAGCCGGTCTTATGTCAAGGTACTGGACAACATACTCACATGCCTTTAACATACCCTAACTACTTCATACACTGTGTGCTTTTATGACACGAACGCTTTATTTATGTCAGATCACATTTGCCCTACATATATGAAGGACCTTGCATGATAAAATGGACAAACGGCCCCGTCGGGCAGTCCATTCACAACGGATCACCTGACTCCAGTGTAATTGAATAGATTCTGGATTACCGCCGTGAGCACGGTTTGGAGGCCAAGCATCTTTTATTCCAATAACTAAATTCATGCTGTTGCGCGATATCTTCGTGCCTTCTTTGTTATATTGATGCCGTTAATTGAATAACATAATAAATCGAATACGGAAATGAAATGAATACATTTTATTCCTCACTCGCTGAATTGAGTGTCCGCGAGTCTAGTTTTTTGAAGAGGACCATCGACGACTTTCGCAGGGTCATTTACTTTGGCGTGTGCGATAAATATACTGTAAAATATACCCTTCTGTGCGGTATGTGACAATCAGACTATATGGTACGACTGACAACCACACGCCCAATGCGAGGATGACAGGTACTCAGCAATGTTTAAAGTTCGAGCTCTTGTCTCACCGTGTCAAAAGTATCTGTCGCACAACCAGTTTCATTTGATCGAATGACCCTTCTATGATTACGCTGATCACCAGCTGCACATGCGCCAAATCTTTACTACTGGTATAACTGTTGTCCGCAATGATTAAACATAACCGCTATGGCCACAAACTGCATTTTGTCGATTGCCCCATTATGATTGGTCAACAGATAATTTTCTCATTTGGCCTTTTCCTTCTGCTTGCCACAGCAGGAACACAATGACAAAACTTTTATTGATATCGTCTATATCGCCTAATAAATATTCTTCATTATATATGTACGAATTCACCGCACAAAACGAGCTTTCTGCGACCACATTTGATACGATTAAATACTAAGCTAATCAAATCAGTCCAGATATTGTTGTGTGCAAATCTCTCGAACAAAACTAGCACGGGAAGAGAAAACGTCGTAATATTTGCTGAATATTATATCTTGATATATATCTTATCTGAAATTGATCACCAAATGGCCAATACAATATCTCATCAAGTTTGATTTTTTTTAAATGAAGATAAACGTGGTTTGCTGGACAATTAGGGATTCAAGAGGATTATTACGTGTGAATATTTGTGTATAGTTTATCTTCATATGTTTACAAATAGGTAAACTGTGCATTTTCAACCCCAAACTGCCAATTTCATACAAACCTACCACTTTGGAGAGTCCTTGTTAAGAAACCAAGGCACTCATGATTCCAATATTCGAAAGACAATTCAAAACAATGTCATAGAGTATGCTATTCGAGATGCGCATTTCATATTTACAGTTTTATTTTTCATGTACAATCTTACCTCATCTGGTGCGGTTTGTCCACATTAAAGCTGACATGACCTTATTCAATGCACGAATGGTAGCGAAAATAATATATATATATTAACAGATTATAGCCCCCGTTGAATAATACCCGCCGGACCTAATCCATATGAAAGTGCCGAGTTTACGACGCCATACTGCCAACATCTCATCCAAGTACAGTTGCCTCCACAGCATATATAAAGCCGGTGTCGACCGAGAACCTTGCCAGTCTGAACTGACACTCGAAATGTCACCAGCCCAAATTCGAGCTCTGTGAGCATCATATTATATCACACATTCATTCCCAAAAGTACAAATTTATCTGAAAAAAATAATAAATAGAATGAAGGAATAAACGTTTCCACAGCACAGAATATATCAGCGAATGGCTTGAAAATAACTGTACTGACACAATAACTCAATTCCTTTCTAGTAGTCAGACAATATCAAAATTGGGCTGCAAACACAGAAATGCCAGCTTGGGCGCCCGCAATTGACTAAAAATGTATACATTTAGGCTTGATAACATTCTATCCGACCTGGACAAGCAAAAAAATGGTTGAAAATAGGCATTTATATCTGATTCTGTACCTCTCTGGAGGAAACAGGCACTTAAACATGTGACAATGAAGAAAGACCGATTTTCGTTTTTCTCCTACAGGTCACAAACCACTAAATATTCGCCTAACTTAATATGTAGTAAATTGGCCGAGCACATCTTGGGAAAACTATATTCCCTAATATTCGCCGCCACAAATGACCCACCAAACCAGGTAGCCTAGCCTTTCCGCTCAAATTTATGGAAAATTCAGCATACATTCCCCACCATTGTTTCGAGATGAGATCGCCAGAAATAGTGTCACCCAGCCCGACACCATTAGGGCAAATTTCGGAGATGCCAATCAAACTGGCCCAGATTTTTTTCCCGATTAAAATTTGAAAAAGGTGGTTTTGATATATTTTAGAGTCAAATATTATAGAAACATTTTAAAGTACGTCACAGACCATTTCTTGCCCAGTCAGGTATAATGGCCAATCAATGTTCACCGGAAGTCAAGTCCTGATAATAATCTTGGACCCATCCACTTCAATGGAGGTTTGTAACCTACAAATAAGTAAATCTATTCAGATGCCGAACCAATAACAAACAATCATATACATATGCAAATATAAAGGTCTTGCTTCGAATAATCGCAAAGTTATCGATTGTCACATCAAAGTGATATTTCCCTTAATATATGGACCCATGAGTAGTCAAACACTTATTCAAATTTTTCACCCCAAAAGATTATTTAATAATTTATTTTCTGGATTTTTAATTTGTACACTTACAGACGTTTTACAGTCCCCATAATTGTATCTGTACACGCATGAGATAACGATTATAAACACAAATCCGACCCCCCCCCCCCTTCATTGTAGAGGGGAAATAAAAGCAAAATTTTACCGCTAATTTGTATGATATCTCCAGTTAGAATCCGATGAATGCCCGTTCATGCAGTTATTTGACAAACCGGACCAGTACGTGTTACTTTGCAATGATTAAAGTTTGTGAATATATTGACGTAATTTAATGTGTGAGCTCACTGACCAGAACGATCGCTGATGTGGGGGTGGAGTCAATAAACGGAATGCGCAAATAAACGTTTCCACAGCACAGAATATATCAACGAATGGCTTGAAAATAACTGTACTGACACAATAACTCAATTCCTTCATAGTAGTCAGACAATATCAAAATTGGGCTGCAAACACAGAAATGCCAGCTTGGGCGCCCGCAATTGACTAAAAATGTATACATTTAGGCTTGATAACATTCTATCCGACCTGGACAAGCAAAAAATTCGCTGAAAATAGGCATTTATATCTGATTCTGTGCCTCTCTGGAGGAAGGAGGCATTTAAACATGTGACATTGAAGAAAGACCGATTTTCGTTTTTCTCCTACAAATAAGTAAATCTATTCAGATTCCAATAAACTTTGTGTGGCCGAACCAATAACAAACAATCATATACATATGCAAATATAAAAGTCTTGCTTCGAATAATCGGAAAGTTATCGATTGTCACATCAAAGTGACATTTCCCTTAATATATGGACCCATGAGTAGTCAAACACTTATTCAAATATTTCACCCCAAAAGATTATTTAATAATTTATTTTCTGGATTTTTAATTTGTACACTTACAGACGTTAACTACAGTCCCCAGAATTGTATCTGTACACGCATGAGATAACGATTATTAACACAAATCCGACCCCGTCCACCCCCCCCATTGTAGAGGAGAAATAAAAGCAGAATTTTATCGCTAATTTGTATCATATCTCCAGTTAGAATCCGGTTAGTAGTATACAGAGTTGATTTACAGTAACATTGACCTAAAAAAATTGCATATCGTGACCTTTGCATCAGCCAATCAGAAGAGAGTATCTTGACCTCGTCTGTATGCATATACTTGCTTCTGGGGTTTTTCCATCACGGGGAGTGCGCATGTGTATGACGTCACTTCCGATCTGCGTGAATCGGGCGTGACCTGGGTATGACTGTAAGGGATGTACTTGGTTCTGGTTTTTTCCATCACGGAGAGGCCACGTGATAGTTCAAGGTCATATTGAATGATAGGAATGCATGTACTGACCTGTTCATCCGGGGACTTGTTTACATCCTTGTAGAGGGACTTACAGCCGGGCATTTTAGGGTTGACCTATATCCGGGTCCTCTAGCAATGCGTGTATGTGGTTTTTTTCCATTACATACGGGTTCTTGTACATCCGGGTTCAAACGGGACTCACAATCATTGAAGGTGGGGGAATAGCCCGGTATTTTAGGATTGACCTTTATCCGGGTCCTCTAGCAATACCTGTAGTGTGGGGTTTTGCGTTCATCCTTTTTACATACGGGTTCTTGTACATCCGGGTTCTTGTACATCCGGGTTTCCCAGCCTGAGCCTACCTGATGAGTTACCTGACCAGCCTGAGCCTACCTACTGAAGACCTGCCTGAACAGCACCTACCTGAGCCAACAGCTATGGACTCATCTGACCGAGCTAAGCTGATGCAGCACCGTGTCCAGATCATTAGTGAGATGATGAATGTGGCCGAACTATGTGATCTGCTTCTGGTGGGAAACGTAATCACTACATACATGGAAGAAGACATCATGGCGCAGAATACCAATACGGCACGAAACAGAGTCCTCATCGACACTCTACCGCGCCGAGGTCCTTTAGCATTTCAGGCCTTCTTGGAGGCGCTGAGAGAGACGGGGAATGAGGGAATAGCATCTCTACTTCAACCCGAGGAACACACCTTAGTCATAGACATCCCCGAAGAGAGTAAAGGTAGCAAACGTACGCAGGAAGACCAGGAAGAGTCCCAGCTACCTGCCAAACGTGCCCGTCCTCAACTAACACCTTTAAAAATGCATCAGCAAGAGCCTCAGCAAGCGGAGCAAGAGGTGCTACTCCCTGTCTGTGGAGCAGGTGAATGACATCATCCAGCAGGCCTACCAGGCGGCCCAGATGAACAGTTGGGAGCTCATGCCCTATTTAACTGTAATCGTGAAAGAGGAGCAAGCGCACTTTAGTGCATTAGCCTGGGACGACAAACCACCTAAGCACATTGCCTTGACGTTGGAGCGATGGAAAAGAGTACAGAGATACACACAAAGTCAAGTCATCGAGGGGCACATTGAGGCCCAGTGGCACGACGCGAAATTTTGTGTGGGGGACGATTTGTTCCTCACCTGTTCTATGTTCAACAACATGCTGCTGGTACATATTCGTGAATGGAAGTTGAAGAAAGATACTACGCGTATTCCCTTACCTGAGGGAGTCACCCTGCAAATACCTGCGTGGCGGAAGCTTCAGGGCCTCACAGACGAAATTTCTGAAGCTCTGCATGACCAGCTGTCTGAGTATATCTATAAAAAGTACATTGAAACCTTCCTGGATCATCTTAAACCCCGCATTCAACACGAGCGTCTCCAACAATGTGCAGGCTGCCAGAACAACGGGCCGTTAGACATGCATACGTGTCTGGACATTGTGGCACCGCCAGACGCGCTGATGACTGAGGCGCTACACGACATCAACGAGACGGAAATCGCAGAGGCATTGGAAGCGGCCTGTCCACCGACAATTCCCCGTGAGCAGATTGCTGCCTTCATATTCGTGCATCAGGGCACGACGACATGGTAGACTTCAAACAAGTCTTGTTGGCTAAATGTTCTAAATATTGAACATTCAGACATTACCTGGCAAGAAAGACATGATTTCAAACAAGTCTTGTTGGCTAAATATTGAACATTCAGACATTACCGTATTCCTACATTCTATGTTCATTCCATGTTCATTCTACCATCATGGTCACACCGTATAACGCTATTAGAAAAATTTACACGAAGAGCCTACCGTGGTGAAAATCTTATGTTCATTCTACTGTGTTGTTAATAAATATTAGAAATTCAACTAATGTGTGTCAGTGTTGACTCTATGCAGGGGAAGGTGTGGGAGTAGGTGTTGTGCTTTTTAGTTAGAAAGCTCCTCTTTCGGGACTATTGGTTGGCCCTAATAAGGGGCGTTAGGAAGTACAGAGTGGTGGTCATCAGATAGTTCACGACCGGTAGATTCTTTTCACTCTACATACGTTTCCCCGACAAACAGGGCACCGTAAAGCTACATGAAAGTCTCCTGTGTCTGGGCAGTGGCAGCACTCCGCATTGGTTAAGAAACTTAGAAGACAAGGGCCACATACGGCTAGGTGTCCACACGGGAAAAAGGCGTACGCCGTCTCAGCGTCCTGGCAGATGGCGCATGTGGATTTCCTTATCTCTTTATCCAGTTGGAAGCGTAGATTAGCCTTCTCCTCTTCCACTTCTTGAAGATGTTGTCTTAGCTGTGCCAACTGAGGCCCTTCGGGTGGTGGTGTTGACTGCGTAGCCGTCGTTGTGGTAGCCGTCGCCTCCGAAGCTGTAGTTGCTGGTGGGCCCATGCTGCGCGTGTTTAACCATCCCATTTGTGGACGACGTGACGTCTGTACATCTTCTTCCTCTTCTTCTATGTCTGTAATATCATCATCGTCGTCCGCATCCAGAGGGTCGGCTATCTCTATATCTTGTCGTCTGGCCAGTTCCCTCAATTCTCCCGCAGTCTCCCGAGTGAGTACCGGATTGAGCGGGGTCATTAGTCTGATTATATATTTCTTAAATAAAACGAGTCGATATACATTCCGCTTGTCTTTCCAGAAATTTCATTATCTTTATCGTAAAGGCGGAAGTAGTGTAACAATGAATATTTACCCTTTTCGGGCAAAGATTGTCCCCACGAGTTCACAAAGCAATCACATTTGTTTGGGCGGAAATGGCGAAGCAGCGATATACGCATGTGCAAAGTTCACAAATCTGCAAGCAGTTGAGGGGAAACAACTTTTACCGTTCAAGTCACTGAAAAAAAAGTGCGACTGGCTGGCGTGGTTGGTCTATCGTAATATTTCAACCCATTACATAAACGAGAGTAGAATTGTCTGCTATGCGGTATACATTTCATTTCATTTCATTTCATTTATTCACCAATATAATAAAAAAGATTATACAGTTCGGCGATAGTTACCAACAATATTCAAAATAGGTTAGCCGATATAAATAAATATGTATTGGCGGGATTAAAACCCCATGGGGCTTGTTTTATCCCTATATTATTAAACAAAATAGCTTAAATAGTATTGGCGAACATTTAAGAAGTATTGTATAAATTAATCATTCCGCGTGCATCTCCTGTCGATAGCATACACGCTAGTTGGACTATGCATGCAACGAGACGGTAATCGAGATG
The DNA here is from genome assembly GCA_036873755.1 of Hanleya hanleyi. Classification (NCBI taxonomy): domain Eukaryota; kingdom Metazoa; phylum Mollusca; class Polyplacophora; order Lepidopleurida; family Hanleyidae; genus Hanleya; species Hanleya hanleyi. The sequence continues at coordinate 2,945 of JAVTVY010010498.1, read as the reverse complement.
AAAATAAGTGAACAATAGAATAAAACGTACACAGCAATACACGAAAAAATCAAGCACATGAACATTCTCGATAATAGTACTACGTGCATGCAAGTCTGCCAGCATAAAAAAAATCAGTTATAACGTTATTTCTCTATCAGATATACTTTCAGCTTTGATTTAAAGAGAGATATTGAGCAGATTTCTTTAAGTAGATAGGACAAACTATTCCAGACTCTTGGTGCCTTTATTTTCAAAGAATAGTAAGTAATGTCGGTAGGATAAAATGGTCTGTACAGGTTAGAGTTGGATTGTCTAGTAGAATAGTGATGGACTTCTGCAATTCTCGTGAAGATAGAACGCATCGAAACCGGTAATGTATTTGGGTGGTGGACAAATTTGTGAACAAACAAAAGTGTATGATAATCATTCAAATATAGGAGGGGAAGAATGTTCAATTTTGAGAATAGAGGGCCGGTGTGCTCCAGTTTGCCTGAGAGTGATATTACCCGTATAGATCTCTTTTGAAGCATTACGAGAGAATGCAAATGAGTATGGTAAGTATTACCCCAAACTAGGTTGCAATACGAAATGTATGGATAAATTAACGAGTAATACAAAATAAATAAAGTTTTTTTATTCAAATGTTCTTTGACGTGATTAATAATTCCAATATTTCTTGATATCTTCTTGGATAGTTCTGTAATATGTGTTGTCCAATTCAATTTATCATTGAAGTAGACCCCGAGAAATTTAAAGTTATCTACTTGCTACATGCACCGCTATAGAAATTGTGAGGAGAGATAGTATCATTATAAACACAATGACATTCAAACAATATTCACTACCATGTTTGTATATATAAATATTATCCATCGCCTATTCTCCATACCACTACCATATGTACGATATCTCTGCTGTACATATACCACCACATCTCAATATTTCTACCATATATACATGTCTATGGATATCACTACTACTTCATCATCTCCTCTGATGGACGAGTCCTAGCCTTACCGATAAAGCTACATAAAAGTTACATTACAATACTTTACATTACAATGGTACAATCTAGGCTTCAGGTACACCATTGTACGCTTCAAGTTCATCAAAGGTTAGGAAACAGTTTACCTCTGGTAGTGCAACATAGGAACGAGAACTTCGCGAAAAAGCAGCTACTCATCGGCACAAATATGGTAGAGTATAGTTTTGATACTCATGGGGTTCTGAAAAGGTACAGGTATATATTTTAAAAAGCGCAGAATTGGAAAGATACTAAGAATAAAATCAGCTAACCAATGGTATGTTTAGGGTAGATGTCATGGTATTATTATTAGACACTGTGGATATTTCTCGAATAATAGAGCTACGTAAGCTTGCTTACATTTTGTTATGTGCTTATACTCATGGAGTTTTCTCGAAGCTGTTGTGGATTGTATCTGGGTCAGATCTTGCGTCAAAGCTATGTGTTCTGGAAGCTTCGTGAATTGTAGAATTATCTCGAATGCCTCATAGAATATAAATAGCCCAACATTCAGTGATCGTGGAAGGAATTCAAACAGCTTTTCTGTGGGTGCATTATACTGTCTTACCTTGGTCTGAAATTACGGACTGCTGGATTGTATATTCCTGTGAACTGACTCTTGGCGCTGTGTTATCTACGGGATTGAACTGTCGGAAACTGGACAACAGGGCGTTGGACTATCAAAATACAGAACAGCGATTTGTGCGGCACGGACTGTATAGAGATAGCGATTTGTGCGGCACGGGTTGTATAGAGATTTGCACGTCGGTACGGACTGTGAAATATACACCGGTAAAGCATTGAACAGTAAGACTATATTTCTCATTTATTTGTTGTATTGACCTTACTTAATTTGTATATGATTTTAGTATTGTAAATAAATATTTGATTGTTAATCCTTGACTTTACAAAAGTTTTTTGTTGCGTTTTTTCTATTATCGTTTATGACGTAACATATATTACATTTGGAGAACTGGAAGGATTAAGCTTATCCCCATGGGTAAATTTATGGAAGCTTGTTGGGTACTTTCGAAGTGTTACAGGGTGACTCGAAAAGGGCGAACATTAAAACATTGTTACATTTGGAGTAAAGTTTGTGTACATTGATGGTTGTAAAAAGAGAGTAATTTGAATTGTGCATGAAAATTTGAATAATTTGAATTATGCATGAAAATTTGAATAATTTGATGTTTGCATGAAAATTTAAACAAAAATGTCATGGGCACATCTAGGATAGAGTACAATTTAGATACATGGAACGGCAGAGTTGAGAGGGTTGCAGAACAGAAATGTGATAGCGTTGAGGTAACCTTTAGTATTTTATCTGAGACGGTTCATCCAGTGTTTCACACCCATGTAGTATTTGAGCATCATTCGGATACCGCGACGGTGCTATTCAGTCATAATTTAGGCAGAACATAGGTATTCATACGGTATAGTTTAGGTGCCTATCAGCTGGAATTTTGCGTTACGTACTGTTTTAGTACATATCATAGGTAGACATGAGTAATAGATAATGTTCATATTAGGTATACACTATGTATACTCTAGGTAGACATCAGGAATAGATAATGTTGACATTAGGTATACACTATGTATACTCTATAGGTAGACATCAGAAATAGATAATGTTCACATTAGGTACGGTATGCACTTTGTATACTTTAGGTAGGAATCAGGAATAGATAAGGTTCACATTAGGTATACATTATGTATACTTTAGGTAGGTATCAGGAATAGATAATGTTCACTTTAGGTATACACTATGTATACTTTAGGTAGGAATCAGGAATAGATACGGTTCACATTAGGTATACACTATGTATACTTTAGGTAGACATCAGGAATAGATAACGTTCACATTAGGTATACACTATGTATACTTTAGGTAGACATCAGGAATAGATAACGTTCACATTAGGTATACACTATGTATACT
>JAVTVY010010497.1:0-45403 GCA_036873755.1 Hanleya hanleyi | reverse complement strand
CCCGTCATTTTCTTTCAGATACGACTGGCAAAAATAGGGTCATTCCGGCCGACACAATCAAAGTGAATTTGGGAGGCGACTAACAAAGACAATGCTCCCGCCGAAGAGACGGTTTTGTCAGGCGGCTGAAAATATCAAAAGATTGTCTCGTGGGAAGTTGTAAATATCCGTGAACTATGCGCTAATCAATGTCAAATTGAAAATACAGAATCATCGTGATTGGCCTATTATGGAATCCCGGGGTATACTTGCAAACAGCTCTCACGAATTATTCGTAGCGTTACCACTAGATGGAACTATGGTCATTTTGGTTTTGCAGGATTGCTTATTTACCGCACAAGAAATATAAGGTAACTTCAACGAAAACAGTATTTGGGGATCAGTAGCAAAAACGCTTTTTTTCACTCTCGCTAGCTCCTAGGAGGTTTCACCAATTATAGCTAGGTCTGAGAACAAATGGAACTATAATTGAAATGATCTCAAAGCAATGATAGTTTTAATAATTTAGATATCGATCTGCATGCAACGAAAAAATTCTGGAGAGGATCGATCCTCTGGAGGAGAGAGAAATTGTATTTCTGTGCGAATCCATAACTCAATATCGTTGAGAGGAAATAAATTTAAACGAGCAAGAAAGGTCAATTCGGCGGACTTATAGAGATGCTCATTGTGAAACACTTCAGCTGTCAATGTTGGCAAGCTGCGCTTGTGTAATGAAGGAAAAGGGTACACTGCACAAATGATTGCGTCGCAACACTTTTCAACATCTGACAGCTAAACTAGATTGAAATTCCGATCTTAAACGATTGAAGATATATTTATCGTCCAGATTAAAAAAGGAATACAATCAATCAACTGTGGATTGAAACACCGATTTAAAGTCAATGCAATAGACTACAATTTTAAATGTGACATCGATTTGTAGATAGTAGATCGATTTCCAATCGGCAAACATTGGTCACGAATTCTAATTCATGGAGATTTCATAGAATTAGAATTATGTAAATCAAATGGGAAAATTTAGAGAGCACAACCCAACAATATTCATTCGAGACAATCTGACACAAGAGAATTGGATCGAAAAGTTTGGGTGCCATTCATTCCAGCCTATAAGCACACCGAGTCAAATATATTCCGACCTAAGGAGTAGTCAAAGTAGTCTTCACATCTGTCCTGTCGGCTCGATGTTACTGGGTGGTCGAAATTCGAAATATTTGAATACAGCCGAAAATGTTTGTTTTAACACACAGCAAGATGCTAAACTTACCAGGCCTGGGGGGGGGGGGGAGCAAAATGGCCCCCTACCAAACTTTCTGCGCTATCTCGCGAACGACAAAAAATAGAGAGCTGAAACTCCGTGACTTTATAGTTTATCATATTGGAGTCCTTTTGAGCTTATTTGCATACCCCCCGAGTAGAGAATCATGGATAAATTCAAGATGGCGGCCACGTGGGAACAAGAAAAGTGACGCTTTAGCGCGATGAAAAGTGAACAAAAACTATTTTATTTCACATCACAATAATATTTACTAATTTATCATGCAAATTTTATGGAGAAATTGCATGAATGAAAAATTCTGAAAATATGACCGAAAAATGGACCAACAAATATGGTTTTTGAAATGACATCACTGTGACGTCATCAAAGCGGCCATCTTGGCTTTTTATACATTTTCTGGTTGAGCTTGATCCAAGGGTATAGGGTGGTAAGTTTCAGCTCCCTAGCTCAAGGGGTAAGAAAAATAATAAGGGGAGGAGGAAAATTTCGCCCCCTCCCGCTCCAAGCCTGGACAGGTCCCAAAAAGCTCAGGCCAGATAGGGCTAAGTTAATGATGGAGATATCCTGTTGCCACGGATTCTGAGGTGTATACATGAAATAGGAACACAGTTTATATATAACCCATCAAAACAACTTTGAATCAATTTTGTCAAATTTATGCGTATAATACGACTTACTATAATGTTCTGTTAGTGTAACTAATCGCGATTAATTGCGATTTATCGAATTATGCAATCAGATTATGTAATTGATTCGCCTATGTGTGACGTAATACACGGTCTGTTTCACATTAGACTTCATCGCATGTCCACAAACTCGCTATTTTATTTTTTGTGCAACTGCGCACCTTCTGCGCAGCTTTCCGTGAACTTCCTGTTTGTAACAAATCCGAGGTTTTTAAAATTGGAGAGACAGGGCGTTGGAAAACAGAGAGAGAGAGACAGAGAATTAAGGTTTAACGTCGCGTTGAGCAATATTTCAGCTAAATAGCGACGATCAAACAAAATTATAAGTATTCAAACAAAAACAAGTTAGTAACCCAGCAGTTCATAAGTACTCAACGCAATACACCAAAGACATTAACAAAATTTATACAACCCGATTTCTCTCGAATAACCTAAAATACAGTATTCTTTTAAAATGATCTAAAATGATCTTCTAAAGTAGCTGCTTGATAAAAAGAAACTCTTACAATTTTAAAATCTATACAGTCGATCAGAATATGTTTGACTGAGAGATCTTCGTGGCAAGGAATACACGTTGGGGTTGGTTCTTCTTCTTAGTAAATGTTTGTGAGTTAATCGTGGATGACCGATTCTACATTGCTTGGTCATGGCTTGATCAAAACGTTTCCGGCTTCTCAGATGAGTATATCCTACAGTTTTTCTGAGCTCATGAAGTTTGTTATTATCCACAGCATCCCATAAAGATTGAAACAGCTTTCCCACATAAGCACAGAAAGAGGGTCTGAAATCGCTAGATGGGATTCCAGCAGGATCAACCTCATTATCTAGGGCTGCCTTAGCCATTTCATCAGCTTCAGTATTTCCTTTGATGCCAACGTGGCTAGGCAACTAATAAAACACAACATCAATCAGTTGATGAAATCTACGGTCATATAATTGTAGAATGTTCAAGATGGTGGGATGAGTAGAAGTTCCACTCTTCATCGCTTGAAGGCATGACACTTGATATTGTGTGCAACTGTACGTTAAATCACTAAGAAAACTCGCGGGCTATCACCGGTTGGGCTAAAAAACGGCTCCAGATATTTAATTAGCCTGGACAAAATTTAGTTGCACAGAAAAAGTACCTTTCCCGAGATATGACCCACTTTCATCCTGAGCAGAATGCGGTAGTTGGTACAAGTGACCTTTTGTGACCTCGCCTTTTGCGCACGCCCGATTACCCTTGATTTGTAATGACGATCTCAATTATATTGTAGTTTTATTGAAGCAACTGTGTATCATGGGATATATTCCAATTTTAAAGCACTTGATTGGTCAGTTGTAAATTTCAAAAGAGAAATCCGGAATATTCACTGGCTTGTGTAGAAAATTGGAAAACAATCCTGTCAGCCGCAGAGTTTCTATAACGGTAAATTTGAAATAAATTCAAGATAAACTGAAAGCGGGCGTCCGGAGATCTGACTCTACAGCCACAGGAGGCGCGAAACGACGCCATTGCTCATGTGACATGACGCTGAGCAAGAAGCCATTGCTTTATTCTTGCACTGTTTGATTTTTGTATTCGTGGCATTTTACCAGCGATTCATGTTGTTTTCAAATGTTTAATTTCGAGGAAATAAAATCTACACGCTTAAAACTAAAGTGTTATAACTTACCCGTAAAGTGTAGAAATAACCATTTAAGTGTGTCCACAGGGACAACACTTAAAGAGCAGTCCCTGTGGACACACTTAAAGAGTTATTTCAACACCTTACGTGTAAGTTTCAACACTTTAGTTTTAAGCGTGTACGAAGAATTTTGAAAGCCACTGCAATACTTATTTTTTCCGATTTTTGTACTGTTGTCAACGCTTCAGCACCGCCTGATGCCTAACCTTGGCGCGGCGTCAGGGGATCAATGTCGTCGTTTCGCGCCTTCAACGACTTCCGATCTCGGGACATTCCTATTGATTATCAGATTTTCAGAAATACATGCTGTAGCTTTGTTAGAATAATACGCCATAGAACTGATATATATATAATTGCTATGTTCCATACTATCGTATATGATACACATTCTACTGTGATACTCTTCCATTGGTAATTATATGAGGAGAGAAAAGATCTAGCACTCTATTGAATACGACCGGTTTAATGTATCTCCATCGTGTATCCTGGATACCAGCTTACTCGAGCCGATTTACGAAATGGATGTTTCAGTTACCATTGTCAAAAGCTGTCAGTGGTGTTATTCCTACAGAAAGACGACTTTTGTTAGAAGCGCATGTGAGCTTATCAAACTTGTACAGATTTACTATGCATCTCTGTGACTTGCATGCCAACATTACTGAACCGAAGTTACTGTTTTGAACAGCTGTCAATAATTGTATTCCTGAAGCAAGATGGTGTTTGTCAAAATGCAGGCCAACATAATTAACTTTTTTTTATGCCTGACGTGGACAACCATATTGTATGTGGTCAGACACCCCGCCTGGCCATCTCTTTCATGGTCGCTCTAGCCACATTCATCATGATCAAATTGGGTATTTGACCATATAAATATGGTCGGTCACGTCTGTACCATAAAATCCATGGCCAGAGTGATAATATAATCTTCCGATAGAGTAGCAAACAATTTATGGCATCGCCTGTAGCCCTTCATAGTCCTTCATAGCCCTTCATAAACTTGTGAGAATATTTTAGGTAGATGAGGCTTGACCATCTTTATCACCTAGCATTATCACCATTTTACAGACTGTGTATGTTTATCTTGTTTGGTGCACGTCTACTTATGTTCAGAACTGGTGTTCTAGGTAAAATGACCCAGATTTCTATGTACATGTACTTGTGGATTTCATAGACGAGATCAATTAGAGGCCTATTGCACTCTGTCAGTCAGAGCCGTGTCTGTGTGGATGTTCAAAGTCAGCTTTTGTCCTCACCGCCATCCATATAGATTTTCTATGATGGCAATTTGATGACAGCCTATTAACTCGGTCAGATAGATCAAATACCATGGACAAACGTATTATCAAAAATAATGACGTTATTCCATGAACATGATATTCTGACTCGGAATTTAAACGAAGTAGAATATGTTCAGAAATAGTATTCCTACGAAGTAGGCTACAGATCGCAAATTGTCCGGTAATGAGTGAGTGAGTCAGTCCATCCGAATCCTTTCGTCGGCAAAATAAGGAGAACCGTTGACATTAGAACCTTGATTTTTGGCATGAACGTGCATTAGGACATTGTTACCAGCAAGTTCTGATCTGAAATAATTCTGATTTAAATTAGATTGATAATTAACACTTCAGTATATTGTTATACATGTAGCTATATGTGGACTATAGCCTTTAACGTGTATCAGCTTCAAATTCAGGTCAAATTACCCAGAGCTAAAAATACCCTGTCCCACTGTATGTCTTCGTACCGGTTATGCTCAGGAGAATGACATAGAATAATTATTATCTTGTGCAGAGAAGGTGTTGGTCTGGAGTTGAATTACCGTAAACTACATAAATGCTACCTTTCTACTATAGTACTATATATAAAAATTTGTTGTATTGTTGGGAAAATAATGCGATTCAAAAAGTTGTTTTGATCTTGGACAAGGGCACTGAAAACCATTAAAGATATGTAAATGTATTTTCACACGTAAAGCTTGAAATCTACTGAACCTATATTATTCAATCTGTTTCCTTTAATTAAAAAATTGTAAAATTAAATCGGCGATCGTTATTTATTTTGGAATGAAGGCGCATTAGGAGACTGTTACCAACCAGTTCTGAGCTGACCTACTTTTGATGAACATTTCTGCTGATTTTTGATGAAAATCACTGGCGATTCTGACTTGGGCGATGCCCATCTTAATATAGGCAGGATTTCAACTGGGGGTGGGGATTTCCAAGAGTTCAGTTCACGTTCGAGTCCTAATGCCTACTGTACTTCGTAGGTCCTGTGACGTTAGTCACACTGCTCATGTGCATGCTTTGGAAGACTTGTCTTGTCTACATTTATCTGAAGAAACTGTATATTAGAAACACTGTATAACACGACCACATGTTAATTCCTACGAAGTAGGCTACCATTTGCAAATTGTCCAGTAATGAGTCAGTCCATCCGAATCTTTTCGTCAACAAAATAAGGAGAACCGCTGACATTAGAACCTTGATTTTTGGCACGAAGGTGCATTGGGGGACTGTTGCCAGCAAGTTCTGAGCTGACCTACTTTTGATGAAAATTTCTGGTGATTTTTGATGAAAATCACTGGTGATTCTGATTTGGGCCGTGCCCATCTTAATATAGGCAGGATTTCAACTGGGGGTCCAAGAGTTCAGTGCACATCGGAGTCCTAATGCCTACCCTACTTCGTAGGTCCTGTGAAGTTAGTCACACTGTCCACATGTGTTAATTCTGGTAAGTAAATTCCAGGCGCTCCATTGAATACAGCCTAGTTAATATACATCCTCCGTTATTTATTTGCATATTCACACTCAGTCCTTTAGTTTTAAATCTCGTCTGTATCAACTGTGATTGTCTGTAATTGATTACTTAAGCTGGTGAACCTGGTAATCTCTCATCTGATTTGTTTTGCAATTTACAATCTGATGCCATAGTAATATCGATAAGTTCATTGCCCGGCACAGTATATAAGAAGACGTTACCGGCAGCTGTTATCGGAGTCTAGTTTGTGAAGCCGCAAAGTCCCGGTTAAATAACAGATCATGCTGTTACCGGCCACAGCGCATGGATGGTGAACAACTCGTGTATATAATGAGAGATCATAGTATATACATTTATAAAACACCGCTGTGACTGCATGAAGATTCGCTCACATACTCCTGCGATAGCATTTGCTCAGACTCAGCTACCTCAATAAACCTTCCTCTGACTGACTTTTGAAATCGAACATATGCGGAAGGCAAATGTCTTTCTTTAGCTTTGCTAAAATATAAGAGGAATGCGGGGAGGGGGTTTCTTATATTGTTTTTATTTTATTCATCGACATTCATAATAAATTCAAATTATGCGTTCCACAATCTTAATATAGTTTTAGTAACCGACGCTCTTTCTTTTGTTTGTACGATCACAATTTGATTCGAATCCTGAAACTTCACCAGGGTGGTATTGGTGTCACTGTTGGTGATCTAATTAAATTTGGAATGGGCAATTGACAACGAAATTGAGGTCATATTTTATTTTTATAACGGGCGGTGGTGAAACTATAGCTTTAGGTTAAGGTGAATTAGAACCAAAGGAATTAAATAAATGGACATAGAATGCCCCCTAGGGGGTAGGAACAAGAAATCTATAGCTACATGCTTTTATTACACATGCGAGACTATTTGTCATTATTAAACAGCCTCAGTTTTGGCATAAATATGTCCTGGTGCTTTGTCAGGAAACCTGTGAGGTCACTGAACAAAAGAAAATATATATAAAAATAAAATAAAAACCCAAAAAAAAAGAAGAAAAAAAACACCAAACAAACAAACAAACAAACGAACGAACAAAAAGAAAAGAAAAAGGCACCCAACGCCCAATCGGGGACCGTGAACAGTTTGCAGTAGGAAGGCCGTGGAACTTAGACAGGATAGCTTTGGGATCGGGCGATTCAACACCCACTAGATGCCGCAAACATATAACGAACAATAGCATAAAATGTGTAAGTCTATTTTTGAATATTTTTGGGTTAAATATTTTAGATATATTTAATAATATATTACGATCCATTTCTCCCACAGTCAGGTATAATGATCAATCAATGTTCACTGGAAGTGAAGTATTTATTACAATATTAGACCCCAAGAATTCAATGATGGTTCTACACGATGGATCTCTGGCACAGTAGATTTTCAAACTTGTCATTTCGTCTCAGTTTTCGTGTCTATTGGATAATCTTTGTCCAAAGATCATAATAGTGTTACAAGCGTCTGGTCCGTCATTCATAATTCAGCCGTCGTCCATTTGAGAATATCCGCGTCCATAATTCAAAGACCTATCCCATATTCCAAATAACAGTATTAGCACCAAATTCAAAAAGACAATCCTAGTATACATAAACATAGGCTTGTTTCCTGCAAGAGAGAAGCGGTCAGCAGTTTTCAATGATGCCGGCAAGACATCATGATGTTCCAAAAATATCAAATCCGTATCGCTGATCAGTATGCTTAATCCATAATATTCGTTGTAAAGTCATCTAAAGATGTATCTCAGTCACGCTTTGATTGTGACTGTGCATATGAGTACCATGAGGATATTGAAATACATGGATTCATACGGCCCCTAGCCCCGGGTTAAGCGGAATCAGACACAAGTTACGAAACGTAACGCCATAGATCTTGCACGCTACGCTCGTATTTTGCTATCACCATGCGATATTTGTCGGCAAATTTGAGAAACTTTGAGTGGAGACGCTTGGTGGTGTAGCCCTGTTTTATAAGTTTTTGCAACAATGTTTTGTGACGATTAAAATCGTCACATTTAACACAGGATCTAGCAAATGCTACTAGGCGTGATATGTATACGCCATATGCAGGTCCCACTGGAATATTACTGTCCAGAAAGGGATAGTTTACGATGTCGAAATTGTAATCATCTCTTTTGTCATACAGTCGACGAGAGAAGGCCCGCTTCATTTTTATAGAGATATAGGTCTAAATATGATGTGCCTGTAGGGTTATCTGTAGTTTCCTTCAAATCCAGTGAAGGTGGATATATATCCTTCACTGCGTCATTTATATAGCGATTATCCACAGCGAGAAGATCGTCTATATAGCGTTTGGTGAATGAGAAGGGACGGGCTTTGAATGGATCGGTTTTTGAAAGCGCCTCCATATAGTCATATTCATAAGAGAACAGATAATAGGCCAATAGGGGTGCACAATTAGTACCCATTGGAATACCTATATGCTGTTGATATATTGTGTTGCCAAATTTCACATAGATACTATTAATGAGAAATTCAAGCAACTCTACAAACAAAGAAACATCCCATGAATGATATCTCTTGTATGTCGTAGAGCTAAAGAATGCCTTATGGCTTCCGACATGAACCATACCGATGATAAGAACATCATGTACTCTCTTATCAATATCATATGGAACTATCTTTGTCTTGATATTGATCATGTCTACCGTTCCACGCATTGTTAAACTGAGCTTTTGAAGACATTCCATATCTTTGTTGAATCAATTTCTACTACCGGTATACATTATTTTTATACCATATATATATAGGGTTTGTAGAGATATGTCATTTTTCACGATATTACACTTTTACACACATTTTCAAACGACTGATCGGATAGCTCCGCTAATTCCGTTTCATAATGTTGGACTACGTCAGCTGTAGCTGGCGAAGTCCCATGAATAGCACAATCTCCTTCTATTCCTCCATCTTCTCTTCCCGAATTTCAGTATTTAGTTCCCTAACTTTTGACCAAATCGACCGATTTCTCTCAATGTCGCGGATCAAAATTCAGGTCAGCAGTTCAAATGTCAAGGCCATAGTATAGTCCTACGTGCCAAAGACCTTGTGAAAATTCAAAATGGCGGCCATGAAATGCCCTCAGAAAGTCGTGATTTCGGTCTTTTCTGTCCATTTTTCGCAGTTTTCCTGCCTAAAATGGCATTAAAGTAATTTATTTTGCCAAAACTAATTATTGTCTGTCCTATATTTTTCAGTTTTGAGAGTAAATATCCAACAAAAAAGAAAAAAAACAAAATTGGAAAATCCGTCTTCTCAGCCCTCTCCCCAAAGAGGTGAAGAAAGTAAACGGGGAAAGGGGGGGGGGGGATAAAAAAGCCCTTTATGTGTCGTCATCGATGGTTTCATTCTTATGACGTAGTCAAGTGTAGCAATTTGGCTCATGATTATTCATAGGGTAGACGTACATATAGAGTTCTATTGAATTCGACCGGGTTAATATATCTTCACGTGGTTTTTGCATGCCACCTTACAGAGCCGATTTACTATGACGAATATAACAGTTATGATTGTGAACAGCTGTCAGTAATTGTATTTCCGCAGCAGATGAACGTTTGTCATAAATACAGGTCAACATAACAAACTGCTTTATGTCCTCATTCCCGATCAGATTAATAGACGAATCTATAAACTGATGTTGATTCAATAGTTCACCGAAAGGACGTCTCTCGATGGCAATGAGATACCTTCACCTTTCAAATAGATACGAAACAACCAGAAATATATAACTTTTCGAAGATGAGGCGAGCTCATGAAGATAATAAGTCTCACCAGGTGTGCCACTGAAAAAGGTCACATTGAGTGGATCCGGATTCTCAAATTGTACTGTTACTACTCTCGGCGGCGGGCAGACAAGCATGATCATCTGATTTATTTGAAAATGAAAAGCAAGATTGGTGAATCCTAATCAGCTTCATTTGGTCCATGTGGATGCTAATCAGATAAACCATCATGATTACAAGTATTTGACATTCCAATAATCGACTCTTTTTCAACAATATCGCTCTTTTCTTACATATTATAAAATAGCGCTTGAATAGATCGCAACAGAACAAAGAAATATACTGGGAAATATAAATAAAGCATTGTATTGACATGAGTAGTGTGACTAACATCACAGGACCTACGAAGTAGGCTTTGATCTGTGTGTACCTTGATCTAAGGCTGACCATTTCCATGGCCGTAGGAGGCATTGAGACATGGTTTTGCCAATTTCGAGGTTTCAAGGTCACCTAATTAGGTCAGAAATTGGGTCAGACAGTAGGTCAAATTGACCTTGACCCAATTAGTTCAGGTCACACTGACACTGACCTACTTAAGTGCATTTTCATGGTCTTAGGGGGCATTAGGACATGTTTTTGCCAATTTCGAGGTTTATGTCACCTAAGTGGGTCAAATTTTCATCAAAAGTAGGGCAGCTCAGAACTTGCTGGTAACACTCCCCTAATGTACGTACATGCCAAAAATCGAGGTACTAATGTCAACGGTTCTCCTTATTTTGCCGGAGAAAGAATTCGGATGGACTGACTCACTCACTGCCGGACAATTTGCAAATGAGAGCCTACTTCGTAGGAATAGGCCGCGAAATCCTTACGGTAAGCGGGCCTTAAACTACATTTTCAAATAAAGACCTCGTTGACTCATTCCCGAGGTTCATTCCTTGAAAGTATGTTCATGAATACAGTAACTCGTGGTATATTTCCTTTCCTCCGAATTCGATGCTGGAAATAAGTGAATGAAATTGTTGGCTGATGAAATTAATATCAACACATGTTTATGTTTACACAACATCGTCCGGTCAAGGTCACCCTGACATTGCCTCATTTTTAGCAAGACATCTGGTAATATATAACACGCAATGTTGTGTCGGATTTGATACAGCCTGTACTGACAGCCTAACCCTGTGCAATGAAGGAACAGTGTTGCAACTGAGGTCATACTACACAGTATCTGATAAACACTGTTCGGTTTGCCTCTGAACTGTCGTTAGAAGAATATTGAAACTTTTGACTCAATATTGACTGTGTTTCCTTCGCACACAGTTCGATTAGACCTTCGTAAAATCCATTTTTCGTACGGAGATTTCAGCTGTTGGTCACTTTCACACCCTCTGTGATCTGCCTCGTAGAAATCCTAGTCATCGTTAAATGGCGACAGATGAACTTGCACATGTCTTGGCTGCAGTGGGTGTATACATGGCTATTGATTCTTTCATCAGTTTTAAATTGCTCTCCACGACACCATAGACAAAGTTTTTAAACCTCCCGACCAAACAACGTCCCCAATGGGTGTTTGATGCCCCTTTTGATTTCTGTTTCATAGGTCTCCCCCAGTAAATTCACGTCTATCCTGACAAAATTTCCCGACATTCAAATAGAAAAAAAAGCGGCCTTACCAGTCGAACAGCCATCATACCAGGCCCTCGACGCTGAATGCTCTTTCTCACCCTCCTCCCACTCTTCTATCACTTCTGGGATCATTTAGATGACGACAGAGAGTGTCACAAATTTACAGTATGTATTAAGTAACTTTCTCCAACCCGATAGCTATCCTGACAAAGCCCCCCCATGAGCTTTGGACGCCCTTTTTGAACTTTCTTCCAGGTTACTAACAGTAACCTTAGCCTTGTCCTGACGAAGTTTAATGGCATTCATCCAAAACTGTGGTTGTTCACTCGCCACAACCAAACAAACAAATAAACAGACGATATACACGATATCAGTCGGCCAGCTTAACCCTCTCTGTACCGTATCGGTACAATTGTACCGATAGAAATATAGTTCAATGATTGCCCGTCGTTGGCATTCACAAATAAAGACTTTCTAGATAAGTATTTGCCTCATATTATATCTTGTTCGAAAGCTTAGAGTATAATCTTTGAAAATATGTAGGCGATGATAAGTATATATTCGCATCATTCATGTATATGACAGTGTTGAGATCAGCTTGGAACTGTTAAAAATGCCGGTACAGAGGGAGTTAATGTCTTTTATCAATCATATCTTTGTCGGAATGATTCAATAAACCCGAAGATCGTGATATTTGACTCTGCTGTTACTGATAGAGTCAGCTACCGCGTTGCCCTGCTTACGAGTTTTATATGAGAAAAATTTATATGCCCGCTTAAACACTGCCAGATACATTTGATAATTTCATGGCGACAAACTATACAGGCACTATTGGTTGTCAGTCTTACCGTTTTCTTATTTCATGTTAACCTTCTGAGGAAATCATGAGCAGAACATAGTTTACCCGTGCCAGGCCTGGAGGCATTATGGCCTCAACCCTACAAAACTTTCTCCGGGTATGCATATAATTGAGAGCTGAAACTTCTTGATGTTTTAGCTAATCATATTGGGGTCATTTTGAATCAATTTGTATAACCCGGAGCAGGGATGATGGGCCAATTCAAAGTGGTGGTCATGTGATACCAGAAAAGTGAAGTTTTCCTCGGTTGTGTTCAAAATTCCTGGGGTTTTTTGAGGAAAATTAGGCAAGAATTATTGTCTTTCACATCAGATTACTATTTACTACTTTATCATGTAGTTTTTGTGAAAACACAAACAAAAAAATCGAAGAATATGATCGAAAGTTCTATCAAAAATGCCTTTTGTGAAAAAAAGTCGCTGTCATCAAAGCGCCCATCTTTTTTTTATATTTTCTTGTAGAGCTTGACTCTTGGGTACAGCGTTATAACTTTCAGTGCCCTAGTCAAAGAGTAAGAACAATATTTAGGAGAGACAGGTTTTTTGGGGGGTGATAAATGGTCACCCCAATCTGGACAGGTCTCCAAAAGCCCAGGTCAGGTAGGTTTAAAGCAATTTTCATCTTTATCTTTTTTGGCAATTAACTAGTCATGACTAGAAAGTTTTCGGGGTGGGGATTGGAGTGGAGGCGGGGGGTGGGGGTGGTATTATATTCACATGATCCATGTGAACACCAAAATCACCCTCTTATATTTACACCATACCCATGCATTTATTTATATCAATAATGCATTTCCAGGGTTATTCAATAAAAAATATAAAAGTGTTAGATGTATGCCAATAAGTGGAAGAGATCAATACATCTAACAAGCAGAGCTGCTACGAGAGCGTGTCTGGGGATTTCATCAATTCTGCCAAAGGGCAAAGCTTTCTTCTTGAAATCTCTGTGATAACGAAGTTAATCACGATCCAGGAATGAGATCCGACTATAGGGAAAACGATCCAGGTTGTGTAAATGGGAGACATCGATTAAATATTATAGATCAGTAGAAGACCGTGTTTGATCATTGCATTCACCAAACATGATAAAGTTTCGTTATTTCTTAGCGAATCAGTATTACACGTTCAGTGACCGGTGCTATTTAATAAAGCATGTCATGGGTGTTGTTGTATTCTGTGATTTCCAAGGACAGGGTGCTGATCTGCTACATGTATGCTCTGTTCCAGAATCATAATGGAAACGGCTCTGCTGTTTCCTACATTGCTGACAAATGGTACTGCTTTATTCTACGGTTGTGGCTTTAAGAACCCAAGATTCCAGATAGGCTTCCAAATTCGAAACAAATTTTTCCGCCTGATATAAAAATTCGCAAAGATTATGCTGGAGAAAAAAGCAATGAAAACATATTCTTCGGAAGCTTTTTAAATGAGCTGTCAGATAGGATTGAATAGGTCGTTGAGCACATCAGGTGGGTCACGCAATGATCAAGTAATTAATTTCACAACAAATAAAATCGACAGATTTACACTGGGTTATAAATCATTTAAATTGGCTAAATATGCAACTGTTCATAAATTGAAGAAAATCGAATCAAGCTATCGTTACAGCCTTAGAGAGAATCGTTGCACCTGCCAGATACACGGGGGACACTGACATCGAGCGTTACAATACATACCGTGCAGAGTGGTGTGGACAGGATGCCAATTTTATGCACGTTACAGGTTAAATATGTCATGCACGAGTACCCACCAGTCGCTCTATTGAACACGGTCTGGTTATGATATAACTCTCCCATGCCCTTTGCGTGGTAACGCAACAAAGCCAATTTTGTGGAAAGCGCGTTGGCCGTGAAACCGTTTTCTGATGTGCCATATCTTGAAGAGAAAATGGATCACTAGAGCACAGGAATGCGTTCAATAAAGAGCTGTAAACCGTAGCACATGTGATCGGTCTGACGTCTACATTCCTTTGACTATCGCCCTCTGCGGGTCTGGATCGAAATTTTTGTAGAAATTCGTCAATGAACACAACGTTATTTCTTTCCGTGAACGGGGAATGGGAAATGATTTTCTTCGTGAACCAAGATCAAGACTGTTGGCTACTCAGATGGCTAATCTGAATTTGCTCTGAATAATTCAAATGCTGATACAATGCCAGTTATTTCCTAATACTGATGCTAGACTAAATCCTAACACTGCGTGAGTCTTGCAAGGAACGATAGAGCAACATGCAAACTGTGCAGTAACTGATAAACAGTGATCAGTGTATGTCTATAATGTCCTTAAAGGGATTCCAAATATGACAAACCGTTTTGGTATGTATTCATTTATTTTTATATCAAAATCCGTTTGTCGATATAAAAAAAAATTTGTGTAAAAAAATGCAAAAAAAAATTATTAAAAAAAATATTTTTGATATCAAAAATAGATTTTCTGAATCAAAATTAGACCAGCACGACGGTTTGCCATACAACACATGGCTTGCCATCTTTCTGGGCCGTTTTGAAATTTATTGGTTGATTTTTGACATCAAATTTTTTTTAAACATTAAAAAAGGACAATAATTCATTTTCAAGCAAATGGATTGGAAAGAACATATCATCGGTCACATTTAACCAAATTTTCACTGATCCAGGGTCAGCCATTTTTGATTTATGACGTCATAAAGCGCTGTCCAGAATGTCCGTTAAAGATTGTGGCTCTGTGGGGTGTTAAAGTTTCTGTGGCCTAATTATGCCACCAATCTCCTCCAAATTTGTTTGGAAGACGCTGCCAGCAGATTACATGGTGTAGGAATTCTGTTGGCAGACTTCAGGGTCTGCCAACCTTGCATGTATTCTACAGAGTGCAACGTTTCTGCAGGCATGCTACAGAGTTCAGGGACCTTGCAGGTTGGCTTAATCTTAAAACCATCCGCAAGCTGCAGTGTGAAGCCTGCAAGGCGAGGTAGTGGTGAGAAGCAACAATAATCTATTTACAGCATATGTGCTAACATAATTACCCTCTTTCACGAACTGGGGTCATTGGGGTCATGGACAAATTGATGAGGAGAAAACAACAAATTTTCCGTGTTAAGATATTATTATATATACCCCCGTTGCTACTAGTGAGACATAGGTATACGTGAAATGTTCATGGTTGCATATATTGTACCTTTAACCGCTTTCCACTTCAACCTTCATTTGGAATGAGTGAACATGAGTAGTAACGTATTATTCCAGTATTAGAGACCCCACTAAAGAGCATCGGGCCTGTTTTCGATTTTCTTTGAGCTGATTTTATTCCACGGGGAAATCTTTCGTGATTATTTCTAGGAACTCTCTATTCTAAGGTTTTTTACTTTTGCAGAGTTAAAAAGATGTTACATGGCATTTCATCTGAAAACAAAATAGACCATAATCATTATATCACTTGATACATGGGATTGCACCATCTCACGCACGTATAGAAACACAAATTCTGAGAAGATTGGATTACAACACATATAAGGGAAGTGGAAAGAGGTGCCGACATACTGACATAGCCACATGACTTCACAGTATAGCCTTCTGGTTAACCTATTTTAAAGCACATACCAAGAATCTAACGATTCATGATATGTGTTGTATCTCAGGTACGCTTTTATTGTACCTGTTCATGTGGAAACTTGGATGATATAACCGCACGGCCTCTAGCACCGGCATCAGCGATATTAGATACAAATCTAGAGGGCTATGAATGAAATGCTCTGACAACTCGTATATAATAATAATAATAATAACTTTTTATTTCAGACAGAAGTCCATATGTACAAAGAAATAACTGTAGTAAGTGTGTAGTGCTAATAAGCACTACTTAAAGGTGTACACAAGTTCTTGCCATTTAGCAAGCAACACAGATTTAACCTGAAGATCAGAGTTGCGTATGGTATATAATAACAGGTTGTCACTCGAGTCAATTCTAGTTTTAAATGAATACACTGCCTTCCTCATCAGTTCACCAAACGATGTAATACTGTTGATAGCAAACATTGCACTGGCACTACAACTATATCTGTAATGCAACAGTCATCTAAAGGTATTGTTATACATAACCCTGATACCATTGAGTACAGTCTTAGAATACGTATTCCAAAGTTGACAGCAATAAATGTTGCAACAGTATGCTTTAAAAAGAGTTCTCTTAACGGCGGGCGTACAGGCATGGAATTTTCTAAGTAATACATTGGCACGAACACACAGTTTTCTCCTCTGAGATTCCATATCCGCATTGTCCAAAAGATCACAGATCATATATGGGTAATTGGTGAGCTGTTTCGCTGTGACAACTCGTACACTGGGGATTGGTGAGCTGTATCGTCGTCAGAACCTTTAACAAGTCACACAGCCCCCTTCTTTAATGGACATTCTGGACAGCTGCTTTATGACATCATAAATTCAAATAAATATAAAAAACGGCTTGCTATATACAAACAATTGCGTGTAGAGAGAATTTGGTTGTGTTTGTTCGGAATCTCTCTGCTCTATTGGAAGGAGCTGATGAATATTGAAAGTGTTAACTCAGTATTGATGGTGCTTTCTTCACCCACGTATCCATTACCCACGCCAGTATGGTCCTGGCACGAGTATACTTAAAATTTCGTACTCGATATCATAGGCAAGCTAATGTCTGTTGTCTGTCATATCTTTGTCTGAATAACTCGATAAACACGAAGATCGTGATGTGCTGTCATATCTTTGTCTAAATAACTCGATAAACACGAAGGTCGTGATATTTAGCTGTGCGAGTATCGGTAGACTCATCTTACTCGCTGCCATGC
This sequence comes from Hanleya hanleyi, assembly GCA_036873755.1. Lineage (NCBI taxonomy): Eukaryota > Metazoa > Mollusca > Polyplacophora > Lepidopleurida > Hanleyidae > Hanleya > Hanleya hanleyi. The sequence continues at coordinate 27,961 of JAVTVY010010497.1, read as the reverse complement.
TTCCGGGTTTTATAAGAGAACAATTTATATTAATTTGCTGCATATTATGTCAGATGCGCTTAATAATGCCAGGAGGACAAGCTAGACTAGTATTGTTGATTGTAAATTGTATTACAATCTTATTTTAGTTTAACCGTTGAAAGAAATCATCGATATAACATAGGTCTTTCGGTTATTGACGCGGAAATTCTTTTATGGGCGACGGCTTAATATTGATTGTCGAATCTGAAGTTTGCTCTATATTTTAATGCAATTTTCTTATGCTTGCAATTGCTGAGGATGAAGCGGCGATTTTAATATATAACGAGCAGTTTGGTACAGATAAGTTTGCGAGATAGGCGACTGGATATAGGAAAAAAGAGAGTCAGTTTTAAGGGATGGGCTTTGTTGGTGTGCTTATTGTGAATACCAAATTCACCCTCGTATATTTACACCATGACCATGCATTTATTTACATCAATAAGGCAGTTCCAGTACTATTCAACAAAAAATGTAAAGAGTGTTAGATGTATGGCAAGAGCGCGAAGAAATCAATACATCTAACAAGGAGAGCTGCTATGAAATCGGGTCTGGGGATTTCAACAATTCTGCCAAAGGGCAAGTCTTTCTTCTTAAAATCTCTGTGATAACGAACTTAGTCACGTTCCCGAAGTGAGATCCGACTATTGGGGAAACGATTCAGGTTGTGTAAATGAGAGACATCGATTAAACATTGCCGATCAATAGTAGACCATGTTTGTTTCTTGCAGTAACCAAACATGTTAAAGTCGGGTTATTTCTTAGTCAGACAGCATCACACGTCCAGCGACGGTGCTAGTTAACAATGCATGACAATGAGTGCTGTCATATTCTGTGGTTTTCAAAGATAACTTACTGCTTTGCTGTACGATCATGGAAAGACCCGCATGGAGAGGAGGCGCTGCCCTGTGTTCTACACTATTGCTGACAAAGAGGGTTGCTGTGTTCTGCAATTCTTTTTAAGAGTCCAAGATCCCTACAGGTTTTCCACAATTTTAAAATTTTGTTTGCACCTAATATAAAAAATTAAAATGTTTAGGTTGGGGAAGAAAGTAAAAAATAATAAAAAAAAAAACAAAAACAAATCTACCGAAAATTAAGCTATTAAAATAAACTAGAGATACCAACGAAAGACTGAATTAGTCGTCGAGGATTACACACATGCTTATCTAACACACGGTGATCAGCCGATCAAGTAACTTTGTTAAATCTTGACAACAAATTCAGTACATTTTTTTTCTAATGTGCCTACTTTCCAAAAGTTATAAACACTTTTAGATGCATGGGTCGCATTATTCGGATTTATTCGTATTATTGAACTTTGAACTATCATTAAAAAAGCAGCAAAAAACGAGGCACTCCTTTTTGGAATTTTAAGAGTCCTATAAGTTATTAGCGACGATATTTGAGGATTTAATTTTCACAAAATTCTCCATTTAATTTCAGATAATTCAGATGATGTTATTAGACTATTGAAATGATCACAAATATCAAAATGTCCTTGAGTGAACATTTTTATGAAAATATATCAATCGTTCTGGTGAAATTATTTGCTGGAAATCAATGGACTGATACCCTAACGGTATCCAAAATCATAGAGATAGATTCTTTAACTGAAGCTGCTTTTAGCTGCTCTGTTCTACAAATGTAGAAAAACAAGCTGATCTGTTCTCCATTTGTGAATAGAAAATGTAGTTCTGTTCTATAAATATAAGGAGAAAGCACTAGTCAAATCAAAGGATGTTAGCCACGTAAATCATACGATTTGACAAAATAGTCAAAGTCAAGACCAGTAATCAAAAAGAAAAGGAAACATTGATCATTGATCAAGCTCTATGATTTTTTGTTATTTGTAAAATCATAGGATGTTAGCCACGTAAATGATACGATTTGATAAAATAGTCAAATCTAAGCTCAGTAGCCGAAAAGAAAAGAAAACATCATATATGCAAATGACCTCTTGCATCTTTATACGAATACGTCCCTATGTATGTGCACATATTTTTGTTGTGAAAAAACCCCTGATTTTTGTTCAACGAACAAACAGGATACTAGTATACCGCCATTCTGCGAAAAAGTGGGCGATATCTGCTCTAAAAAAAAGCCCGTACAGAAGGACGGATTCGTATAATGATGCAAGGGGTCTTTTCTGGGTAGGCGTGCATCTAATGGTCAGGACAGTGCGGAACATGGACGATGGACGACCTCGCAACCCATAATATTACACTCTAAACTGATGTGTTTAGGATCTGAACGCATAACTAAACGCATCACTGTGACACTTTTTAAACACTTCGAAATGTTTAGTTTGTAAGCATAATGTTTAGTTATGTGTTTAGATTATAAACATAATGTTTAGGTCATCTAAACACATTGAGCTGTTTAGAACTAAACATAATGTTTATACAATACACATGATGTTTAAGGTGATTAAACACTTTGAAGTGTTTAGTAGTTAAACATATTGATGTGTTTAAGGTGCTGTGACACTTTTTAAACACATTAATGTGTTTAGCTCACCTAAAACTAAACAAGATGTTTAGTTCAACCAGTTTGGGGAGCCAAAGCTGCACATGGAACAACTGAACATGATGATGGCCACAGAAAGACAAATTATGAGCGGTGCAAATTCATGACACGTCATTTTTTGTGTATTTAATCACCATGGTCACATTTTAGTTAGCGCAAGACTTGTCTATAAACAGCTCCGGTTAGCGTGCTATGTTGTTGTTGCTAATATGTCATGATGTTGTTGCAATCGTACAGGCCTACAATGACTACAACGAAACACTGGCGGAACCAGCGTGTTCCAACTATCTACCCCCGCAGGTCAACCTGTCTCCGCTCAGTCATAAGTTGAAAGGGGAATAGCTTCCGAAATAATACAAAAAGTTTACCAAATCTAATATGAAATTGAAAAAAAACCCTGCAAACCTGAATTTCCCACTCGCAGTTCCGTGGCGCATGCGAACTACAGTTGCGCTTGCGCAGTAGAGTAGTTTCCAGAAAACGCGGGTAATTTAAACACATGGTTAATACCAAGTTAAACACAACGTTTACTTTTGAGCGCGAAATTGAAATAAAACCCGCGAAACATAAACATAATGTTTACTGCGAACCAAGAGCGAACTAAACAACGTGTTTAGCAAAGTGCAAAATATGATCAATATGCGATAATACAGCACTGTCAATAAAAGTGTGCAAATCCTGAACACTGAATTGCACACTAGTTTGTAACACCTTTCAAACATGTAAAAGTGTTCAAGTACGAAAACTAGTATGCAAAGAGATTTACTTAAAATATGTCACTGAAGTGTTATCAAGCTCATCAAATAGATCGTCCTCAATAAACACAACGAAATAGGTTGTCTACAATATCGCCGAGTGCTGAATATTGGAACTCTGAAAAATTAGTGTTCATTCTGAAGTGTGCACTTTTGAACACTTTTACGCATAATAGAACACTTTTACATGTTCATGCGGACGCTAGTGTTCCAAAAGTGTTACAGAATATGTGTTCATTTGTGAACATTGGTGTTCAAACATGATGATCATTTCTGAACACGCGTGTTCATACCTGTTCTCTAGTGTTCGGATATGAACGTTAAGTGTTCAGTTTTTAACACGATATGGTGTCCGGATTTGGACATCAATATGAACGTTAGTGTTCAATGCCGTCCAACCCCATATTTCGATTGTTGAGATACTTAGCGTTGTGGAATTCTTGGTACCTTTTTCTTTTCATTATTGTTCAAAATGGACCAGTTGATTAATTCCACATCATTATTTCAACTTATTCCAGCAACCGCTAAAATTAATCAGGGATGAACGCTTTTACGCGTTCAATAAGTGTTACACATTTTTTCTGACAGTGAGGAAATTATAAATGAGTTATGTTTCTCTTACTTTCCTCGTGTTTAAACAACACTATTCGTGAACCACAATAGCTTCAACAACGGGTGGAAATACTCCATGTGGCACTTTATTCATGCAGTTTACTCATTAATCGAGTCAATTGCTAAAAATAAATAAATGTTTCTGTAACTGACTTCTTTCACAATTTCTTCGAGATTCCATGCAGTGATATATTATTATGGTTTGTTTAGGGCCTACTTTTGAAATAATAAAATAGCTCATTGAGGCTTATGTCAGTCTCTAAACATCGTGTTTAATAGGAAATATATTGAACTAAACATATAGTGCTTGAACTAAACATTTCAGCTAAACATTATGTTTAAATAACAAACATCTAAACGCTCAACTAAACGTGTGAAGCGTCGCCTGGTTTAGAGTGTAGGCGACAAGGTTTTGCACTCAGGCAATTTCACCACACCTTTCTATCGGCCTGGACTGAACAGCACAGAAACACCATTCAGCTTGAGCGTTTCTCAATGAAAAAACTGAAATACGAATATATGAATAGGGACCATTTTGTCACAGTTACATTTATTGTGCCACTGTGACGATGATTGAACGGTAAAGTTTCTTGTGATATTCATGAAGTGTACCAGTGCTCCCTTCGAACAAATTAGCTCTATTGATGGTATGAAATACTAGACAGACCTCCCTGCCCCTTTCAGACGCTGTGTGCATAATTGCTAAGCGCGAGGGATTTAAAACACATTAACTCCTGCTATAGATGCGTGCGCTGAGGTTGAGGAAGGAGCTGATAGCACATACAGTTGATAGATTTCCTCGGCAATGCGCCAAACAAAGCTGCTTTATAAGGACTGTTCCGCTCACGTTCAGGAAATAAAAAGAAATTAAGTATTTCAACTGGTCGAGATGATCCGTAACTTTATTATTATTTTCAGAACATACAGCACTGTGTGTGGTATTACGAGTGGATTTTTCCACCCCATTCCAAGCTATCAACTTAGTGCTAAGTAATAAAAGAAGAATACAGCGACAAAACCCAGAGGAAACACACCCCAGTCTGACGGGATATCGATGGCGCACGACAGACTAATGTGAGGCACATCACACTCTGAGGTGAAATGCAAGCACCAGGCTCGATATTAAGAAGCCATTCATCTTCCGTGAATAATATCCCGCGTCAAAATACCTTATTCATAAGGCTTTGTTATCTCAAAGATCCAATGACCGTGATCAAAATACCTTATTCATAAGGCTCTATAAGCTCCAAGATCCAAGAAAACGTGAAAAATAAGAGAAACATGCACACACGCTAGTTTATTGCCAAAAATCATGCTGACAATGTGCAAGAAATAGAGATTTAACGATTTACGATCGTTAAAGATTTTACGACAGTCTGATAACCTTCTGTGAAGGTTAAATCCGATATCCGTAGGCAACATTCATATATGGCAAACGTCCGCATCCATTATCACAAGACATGTTCAATATGAAGTTGTCAGTGTCCTGATGGGATCGGAGAGCCATGCAAGCGTATAATGCATGATATAACGAGGGATATCTGATACGCTTTTTATAGTTAAGGTCACGGATGAAATACCATAAAAATGTTACCATATCAAATTCTGCTTCCAGACATTTCCTAGGCTCTGGAATAAGCTGTGGAATTATAACACAATCAAAATTGAAATGATCTGTTCGTCTCAAGGCGGATGACATTGGACAGAGAAAAATCATGGCAAGTGATTTCTCGTGGGAACAAAAGTATGGTTACTTTAAAGACGGAGAACACTATTATGGTATTTGATTAAAGGGAGAGTGAGGCTATGACTGAGCAATACTGATCAAATCCTATTTTGGTTAATTTAACAGCATTTTCTTAAATGGTACAAGACGAGTGATTCCAGTCAGTGAATCCTAACGGTTTTGTTATACGCAAAATGAAAATATGTACTTTCACTGAAAAAAGTGCACCGTACATACAACAAATGCCCTCTTGAATTAGCTAAACAGGACTGGGAGTGTCAATGGTAGTAGTGGTTCTTCGCATTTATTTATTGTTATTACCGATTGATAGATTTTCGGTTCCTAAACGTTTTTAGTAAATAATGTGTAGTTTATCTAAGCATTTCTGACAGACATGTGCACTTAGATTTGACGGACTCATGCAAGCCCTCGCTCTGGCCCCGATGCTTTGAGACTCTGGTGGTTACGCCGGCATGGGCGGGAGTGCGACATGAAATCACGCTGTCGCACTCCTCTTTGTCTCTGTCGGAGATCCTACAATAAGCAATATAGGTCGTTCCCTCGGTCGCGCTAGCTTGTGAGTCACGTCCGCTTGTGAGTGGGCCTCGATGAAGCCCTCCATTTACGGAATTTATTGCGCTGATTTATGAAGAGTCAGAACTCATAAGTGTATCGCGATGTATAAACATTATTCAACTTGTTGGAATGCGTGAATCTGACTTTAATCAGGCAGACATAGTCAGTTTATTTATTTTCTGTGAACATGATCGCATACTGCGTTTCTGCCTGAAGTCATACATGTATAACATACGATCATATATCTTGACAGAAAATCATTTTTTTAAGGTTAAACAGTCCACATTGATTGTGCTTGGGAAATGCACAGGCTTTTCACATACTGATTCGAGTTCGCTCAAGTGTGGATGTCCTCAGCAATCCGTACTCCCGGGAGTCCCATCATCCGCTTAGAGACTCATCTGCTTGTCTACTCGATAAGCACGATTTTTGTTTTGCAGCATCCGTTATCTTTCTACCTATACTCATAGATGATTTATGGTCGTCTCTCTCAAGTCTACCAACTTATATCACGATAAAGTGCTGTCACCAAACATCATTGCGGAGGAGATTTCAATCGGCTGCACAAAAATATAACATGCACTGTCTGGCAAAATATCTCCAAATTCCGGTCTTGTACCCGAGAGTTCCAATGGATTATCAAGGTACTTGGCCTGCTGCATCGTTTCATCTCGATCTAGTGTATCTGTTTCCCTGGACGCCGATTTGTCATCAAGTATTGATGTCCCCAGCAATCCGTACCCTCAGAAACCTGTCATCCGCTTAGAGACTCGTGTGTTTGTCTACATGACAAGTTCAGTTTATAATAAATTACTGTTTTGCAGCATCCGTTATGTTCTTAGCGATTTCTTAGATCATTTATGGTCGTCTCTCTCAACTCTACCAGCTTATATCTCGATACAGTGTTGTTATCAAACATCATTGTGGGGGATTTCAATTGGATGTGCAAAAATATAAAATGCATTGTTTGGCAAAATATCCACAAACTCCGTTTTGGTGCTCGAGCAATTCAATTGTTTATCAAGGTACTTGGTCCACTGCATCGTTCCATCGAGCTCCAATGTATCTGTTTCTCTGGATATCGATTCGTCATAAAGTGTTGGTGTGCCCAGAACTTCCTACTCCCAAGTTCCTGTCATCCGCTTAGAGATTCATCTGCTTGTCTACATGATAAGTACGTTTCATGAACAATTACTGTTCTGTTCTTACCCATATTCCCAGATGATTTATGTTTCTCTCTACTCGACCAGCTTATACCTCGATACAGTTTCGTCATTAAACATCATCACGGAGGGGATTAAATTGTCTGAGCGATAACAATAGCAGCATCTGGCAAAATATCCCCAAATTCTGAGAATTCCTAATTATTTTTCTTAACATTCGACCTAGGGCGCTGACACTTACCACACTATACCCTTGGGTCAAGCTCTACCAGAACATGTAAACAAAATAAAGAAGGCTGCTTTGATGACGTCACGGTCACTTCAAAAATGACATTTTTTGGTCGATTTTTCGGTCACGAAGACTGCGTGATAAATTAGTAAATATTAATGTGATATGAAATAAAATAGTCTTTGCCCACTTTTCATCGCGGAAAAGTAGAAATTGTGAAGAAAATGACGAAAACATTGTTCTGGTACCCCAAGTGGACGCCATATTGAATTCACCCATGATTCTCTACTCCTCTACTCCTATTATATGCAAATAGGCTCAAAACGACCCCAATATGATAAACTATAAAGACACGGATTGTCCGCTCTCAATTTTTTGTCGTTCCGGAGATAGCGTAGAAAGTTTAGTAAAGGGGCCATTTTGGCTCCACAGGTCTGGTAGGGTTAAAATCGTCACAGTGTGCAAGTGACCTGGTAAATTCTGCCCACCGAGATATGTACATGTCGTATGCAGGCCGTTCTGGAATATTGCTATTCGGAACTCTAGGTGTCGACTAAAATAATCTACCCATGTAGAATTCACTATATTTTGTCACTGGGCTGTGACCCATATCATTGTATTGGTAATCCTTGATTTACCTGTCTGTCTCATTTATGTTCTGCAATGGGTTATTTCCTTCGTAACCTCTGTTTCTAAATAGCTTGCTCGTATATATTTCATTTCAACGTTTGTTCCTCGGTATTGCTTGAAATCACCGATGAACCTTTCTGAGAAGCGTCGGTTAAATAGTGAAATTATTTTTTAAATATGATAATATTCTTCTGGGTTCGTCAAGCGGAGTTACGATGTATACTAATTTCCCGCAACACCGTTTCGATAGAAAACGAAATACCTCTGTCGAGGACTAGGGGTGGACGGTCTGTCTGGCGATATCTTTAGCAAACCAGCCTGAAGTCATCTAAAATGTTCATCCGAGCTCAGGTAATACAAACAGGGCCATTCTCTAAGTTTTTTTTAAGTTTGAGATATTGGTTGAAATGACCAGAGCCTTTCTTGCAAGCCGTCTATATCCGTTATCGGTCAAGTCAAGCCGATTCAGGTAGTTTGTTTGGCTAAGGACAACGATACTCACTTTCACTGAATCAACAACATTCCTAAGTAACATGCACCGGGAAATGTTTCCTTTTCGAAGGGGTATGAGGAGAGTAAGTTGATCCTTGTCACAATGGGTGTTAACCCAGTCCGAAACTATATTGTCTACCATGAATATGATAGAGATCGAGAATTCATAGATTGCAGAGAGTATGGGGAAGGAATCGATGGCCCAGTGTGGACTGTCTTTGATGTTTACTCATGAAAGCGTTATCCCCGGCATCATGACCCAGACTGTCATATATTCCTATATTTTATACACCATATAAATCGACCGGTTGATATCCTTTGTCAAACATGCACTAGTCCAGATGGCTGCAACTCAATAAAGATCGTCATGTCTGACGTCCAACAATGCCATGAGAACGAGCTTTATGATGGCACATTTTATGCGATAGTGCTGTTTGTCAGGAGCCGGAGACTGGGTCCATTTCTTCAAAGGGAATTGTGACATTGACAATCTTCTTTGAGTGAGTTGGTGATAAAGCTGATTTCTTTTTTCCCATCCAAAACTTGCATTATCAGATTTAAAAAAAAAAAAAATTCACATACTGACATATTAGCCACGTGAGATGGTCCATTGCATAAAACAATATTTAATGTTGATACAAATGAACTCCTTGGCATGTGCATGTTTTTATTTGTGAGCGTTTATAGAGAGGTGTAATAACTTTTCTAAGGAACATATACAGGGACAAATGTTCCATTTTTCCTGGAGGGGTATAAGGAGAGTATATTGATCCTCGTCACAATAAGTTTTACCCCAACCCGAAACGACAATGAGTACCATGGCCGATATATAGGTCGACAATTGATAAATGCATACTCTTATCTGATATGAGATTCCTGACATGGCAGAGAGTAAGGCGGATTAAGGAATCGATGGTCTAGTGTGGACTGTGTTTGATGTTTGCTCATGAAAGCGTTAATCTTTGCGTCATGACCTAGATGCCATATACGTCTATATACCATACACAATATCAATCGATCGATTGAAATCATTTGTCAAACATACGTTAGTCCGGATAAATGCAGCTCAATTACGTTCCTCGCATCTGACGTCCAACAACGTCATGAGAACAATCTTTATAGCGGCGTACACCTGTTGGATACAGATAATTCTGTGTTTTTATGGACAATATTAACTTTGAAACTTGAAACTTTATTTTTCACTCTGGTCACTTTACACAGCGACATAAGAGGTAAATATGTACACATTTCTTATGGCATACATTGGTGGATATAACAATGAAAGCAATTTATTTTTAACGGTATTCTCAATCATTACATATTGTATTATATTAACATTCAGTGTTATTGGTTAACACATTTCTAATCTAAATTGTTCATATTTGCACTTCTTTTGATATAATATTTATTGGAATAATATAAAATGTTCAATTATTAATTTCCTAGAGCATCCATTTGCTGGTGGAGAATTAGTAGTCTATTCACAAAAATATACATATTAGGAGAGGTAGTAACACTATTACTATTGTATATACACATTTTATATAGAACTAGCCTCTTATAAAACATATTTTACACCATAAATTTGGAGTGCTGATGTAGTTATTGCTTAGTAAATACATGTATATACTTGCAAGTGCATGCAGCGATAACATACGCATTTTATTTGCGAGTAGAAACAATAAAGATAATTGATCATAAGTATTTAAAAAACATGCATGAAATAGAATCATTGTCTAAATATATATCTAACTAGTGGTGAATATTGTCTTATTTTCTTGGGAACGCCTTTAAGATGCAACATATAAAGAGGGCGAGCTTTTTCAGGGTGTTCTAGTTTGAGCTGTTTAGTAGTTCTCTGTATTTGATTTCACTGTGGTCTGATATATAATACTTTGGTATATATTTGTTTCTCTCTACATTCGAAGATATAATGATATTCGTTGCCTATAGATGCACTGTTACAGAGATTACATTTCCTCTCAGTGCGTTCAATATTTGTCCATCTACCTGTTTCAATTGGAAGCCGGTGATTACACAGTCTGAATTTCGCCATAGTGTAAGAGAATCTAGGCGGTAAGATTGTGAGGTAAGTTTCTAAAGATATATTGTCTTTGTAAAGCAAGTAATTAACACCTTCTGATGATCTCGATACTTCACTACGCCAGTGTTGTAGGTATTGATCCGTTTGTCTCAATTTGATTTGTTTCTTTAAGCCATATATTGTTAAATCCTAATTCTTGTAGGGATTTTCGAACATAATCTAACCATTTGCACTTAATTTCTTCATGAATAAAACCATTGTATAGATAGTTGTATATTTTGCTTGATAGTTTGTTTTCTTCTTGTAGTAGACGTGCCCAAAAATTTATAGTTCTTCGTTGTATAGTTAGAGATATTGGGTACCTGCCAAGGTCACCATACAACATAAAATGAGGCGTACATTTCCTGAGATGCAAAATTCTTTTCATGAAATCAGTATGAAGTCTTTCTATCAGGGCGATTTGTTCATATCCCCTGACTTCACATCCATAAAGTAAGAGTGGTAAAACTGTTTGATCAAATAATGAGAGTTGGAAATCAATAGGTAGATCTAAATTTCTTATCCGTCTATACAATAGGTACAAGGCTTTTTCAGCTCTAGCAACAATGTCCTTTTTTGCACTTGAAAATGAACCGGTTCGGCTGAAAATTATTCCTAGATACTTATAACTAGCAGTTACTTGTAGTTTGATGCCCTGTATAAAAATTTTACATTGCACTTCCTACTGCCGAAAACGATAATGTTACTTTTTTCTATATTTATTTATAGTTCTTCGTTGTATAGTTAGAGATATTGGGTACCTGCCAAGGTCACCATACAACATAAAATGAGGCGTACATTTCCTGAGATGCAAAATTCTTTTCATGAAATCAGTATGAAGTCTTTCTATCAGGGCGATTTGTTCATATCCCCTGACTTCACATCCATAAAGTAAGAGTGGTAAAACTGTTTGATCAAATAATGAGAGTTGGAAATCAATAGGTAGATCTAAATTTCTTATCCGTCTATACAATAGGTACAAGGCTTTTTCAGCTCTAGCAACAATGTCCTTTTTTGCACTTGAAAATGAACCGGTTCGGCTGAAAATTATTCCTAGATACTTATAACTAGCAGTTACTTGTAGTTTGATGCCCTGTATAAAAATTTTACATTGCACTTCCTACTGCCGAAAACGATAATGTTACTTTTTTCTATATTTATTTGCAGTTTCCAAATTTCACAGTATACAGAAAATTCATCAAGGGCCCGTTATAACCCTTCCGCAGTATCAGAAAATATGACAGTGTCATCGGCATATAGCAATGCAATAATTTCGATCGAGAGTATTAAGAAGGGGTCATTAGTCTCCAGGCGGATACCCTGGGATTTGCTCAGCAAAAAATCATCTAAATCATTCAAGAATAACGAAAAGAGTAACGGTGACAAGTTCTCTCCTTGTCGGACACCGTTTTGGCACATGAAGTATGGAAAGGTTTGGTTATTGTGCATTACACACGACTTAATGTTATCATACATATTAACAATAATTTGAAATATTTTTCCGGTGATTCCGTGGTTGATTATCTTTTTCCATAAGCCTACTCTCCAAACACTATGGAAAGCCTTCTGAAAATCAATGAAGGCACAATACAATTTCTTTTTCTTTAGTCTATTAATGAGTTTAGAATGAACATGTTATCTATCGTTGAGTAACCTTTTCTAAACCCACTTTGATTTCCATTCAATAAATTATTTGTTTCTAGATATTCAGTGAGGCGATCATTGAGCATTGATGTGAAAAGTTTTCCCATGCAGCTTAGTATAGTTATTGGGCGGTAATTTTCAGGAGCTTTCTGATCACCTTTGTTTTTGTAAATCGGCTTGATTATACCAGTTGTCCACGATTCGGGCAAGAAGCCGGTGTCTAATACAAGATTAAATAGCTTATTATATGTCGGGAGAAAAATATCAATTGTTGACTTAATGTATTCGTTTGAGATATCATCTATGCCGGGTGATTTATTATTTCTAAGATGTTTTGTCGCGTTTAAAATTTCCGAGTCAGTACTAGGTGTATTTAGAGGAGTATTATCTATATTTAATGTAGGATCATCAACCGGTGAGTGGGGATCATCATTTGCATTAATCTCTTTGAAATATTCGTATAGTGTTTCTAAGTCAATTTTAGTATTATCATTGTGATTATTTTCTTTTGTTATACTGTTGAGTAGTTTCCAGTAATCTTTTGGGCTTTTGGAACGCAGATTTTTTATTTTCTTTCTGGCATTTCTTTTGAAATCGTTAATAGATGTATTCATTGCGCGTTTGTAGTCTTTACTATTTTCTATCATGTTTCGTTTATTTTCTTCTGATTTCCATCTTCCATATCGTCTTTTTGCCAGGTGATATTTTTTTCTTGCATTCTTGCAAGTGTTATCGAACCAAGGTTTATTGGACGTTCTTTTATACTTCCCTACTGATCGAGGTTTAAAACTGGAACTTGCGCTCGATAAGAAGATTGAGGCTACCTTGTTCGTTATTTCGTTGATATTGTTTTGTGTAACGTTTTCAGGAAGTAGATCGTTCAAATAAATTGATAGATATTCTAATTGGTCAACATCAATATTATTGACAAAATCTTCTTTGTTTTCAGTTTTCCATTGATAAGATACTCTCTCGGCATTTAAGTTATCATTGGTGTAGTAAATTTCGTCGTCTGTTTGGTTATTTTCAGCGGATAGGTTTGTATTACATGTATTTTCGGTTGAGTTTGGTGGACTGAGTGTCAAACAAATGGGGTTATGTAGGTCTGAGTAAAGATGGTCAAATGCTAATACTTCAAAGTCGGAAACCAAATGTATTGAAGGCATATTTCCAATTGCATAATCTATAGTGAAAATATTGTTAAAAGTAAGTTTTCCGACTCCTTTATCTTTGCCGACTCTGCCATTCAGTATAACAAGACTATTCAGTTTACATGATCTCAATAATGTTCTGCCATAACTTTTTACTTGTCCTTTGTCTTGGCTAGTTTCTTCATCTAAATCATATAAATCGAGCACAAAACCATCTAGTTAAAAAAAATCATCCTCTTCCTTAGTTCTACTATTGAAATCCCCAAGTAAGAAGATGTAATCGGTATTTGCACATTTTTCAGTAATTTCATCTTGGAGATCTTCAAGTAAGTCAGAATCAGAATATGACGATGATGAATATCTTTGTCAAAGTTGAGATAGTTCGCGGATAGTTTGAACCATTGAATATATTCACATTCTAGGGGGTAGAAATGAATGTATGGGAATAATGATTCTCTAACATTCTCCCATTCCACCTGATTTACGAGCTACATTTTGTTTTCGATGAACGGGAGTGAAACGATTACCAGGAATTTGTTCAATAATATCATATTCATCTAACTTGGTTTCGGAACAACATACTATGTCATAATTCGAGACAAGGTTTTTGAATTCTGGATACAGAGTTCGTCGTTTGAGTCCACATACATTTAGAGCAACAATTTTCAAATCAGATTTTACCGGTACTTGCGATACTGACTGGCAGTCGTCGAACAAAGGAGTTGGACCAGAGAGACACCCCTGGTCGGTTCCCCCCCTTTGCTGGTCGAGTGTCGGGCGGTTGTCACGGTTGTAACGCCGGTTATCCCTTCCATCTTGGCCATTGTCACGGTAGTAGTGCCGATCCTCACCTGCATTTTGGCTCGGGTAAACGCGTCTGCCTTCCACAAAGAGCTTGTCGACGACTAGGCGAGCCTGTTTCCCCTCACTTTTGGCCTTCCTCAGTAGGGGGTAAAGTAGTTTCCTCCTTTCGGATATCTCGGGTGGGAACTGTTCGCTCATTCGAATTTCAGAGTCGCGTAACTTTGGACCGGAATACTTCACCAACTGTCTTCTGTCCTTGAAGGAAGTGAATCTGGCCACAATGGGTCGCGGCCCTCGTCTGTTGCTTCCAAAGCGATGAACTCTCGCAAAGGAGATTTGTTGTTGATTTCAAGCTTTTCTTTGATTAAGGCTCTAATTACATCTTCTGGCTCTTCTGGGGATTTTTCGGCTATACCGAAAAATGCAAGGTTTTCTCGCATGCTTCGACATTTGAGATCCAAAATTTCTTCCTTCAATGCTGCATTCTCGGTCGTGAGGCCTGAAATTTCATTAGTAGTTTTCACAAGTAGTTTTTACTTATGTATTCAGTTGTTTTTTCTACGACTGCCAGTTTCTCTTCTGATGCTGTGACTCTGTCGTTAATTTTCACCATGGTAGCGTTCATTATTGTTAAGGTCTTCTCGAATTGGTCCAGTTTGTCAATTTTCTTCATCGATAGCTCCATGCTGCTTAGCCGACTTACAATATCCTGTATTTGATACATTGATATTGGTACAACATTATGTGTAGTCGGTGTACTTTGTATATGGGGTACAGTACCTGTTGTCGGTGTAGTCGTTGGAGTGCCGAGTTGAAACATGGGCATCTGAGCGAAGTTTTGGGGCATATTTTGCGCCGAGCTCCCTGTGGCAATGTAAGAAGTTCCCTGGTGTTCAGACATGTCTGGTGATGTTATTACTTGACCAGAGGTAAGATCCAGGTATGTCCGTTGTTGGTAATTTTCCGAGTCGTTCCCCGGACTGTATTCTGGTGTTTGCCGTGTTTTACTTTCCTCTTCACCCGTATCTGGCCTGAACTTTTTGGGACTTGTCAAGGCTTGGAGAGGAGCCATTTCGACCCCCCTAATTATTTTTCTTACCCCTTGAGTTAGGGAGCGGAAATTTACCATACTATACCCTTGGGTCAAGCTCTATCAGAAAATGTAAAAAAATCCAAGATGGCCGCTTTGATGACGCCACAGTGACGTCATTTTCAAAAACGGCATTTTTGGTCGATTTTTCGGTCAGATTTTATAATTTATGCAATTTCTCAGCAAAAACTGCGTGATAAATTAGTAAATATTAATGTGATGTGAAATAAAATAGTTTTGCCCAGTTTTCATCGCGGAAAAGCAGAAATTTTGAAGAAAAATTACGAAAACATCATTTTTCTGGAACCTGCTATTCAGAAAAGCTCGTTATCTAGAAATGTGACTCCTGTGTACGAGGTAAAAAATCTGATGTATTTTTCAAATCCCGAATTTTTTTCTTGAAGTTAGTTTTACATACTAAAATATCAGCCTCGAAAATATTCGAAGGAAAATTGCACAAAAATGAATATGATTGATAAAAATAGAATCCCTGGACTATTTTTGAAATTATAGGCATTTATAGAGAGGACTTCACTTGTAACAAAAAGTGACACATGAAACTAAAATTAATGATTGATAAAAATAGATTCCCTGGCCTATATTTTAAGTTATAGTCGTTTATGGAGATGATTTTCACTTGTAACAAAAATGACACATGATACAAAATTAAAATTTTCACACAATATATTAAAAACTTCGATTAGTTTAAATAGCCGTTAGATTTTTCTTGAGGCGTCATCTTCTCGATTTAAGAAAATCTTCATTTGTTGGTTTTGAATTAAAAAAAGTCATCGTTTTTAACAGAGAGAGTCGTTTTCCTGTGTAGGCACCACCAGCCCTTAGATGTAAATCCTCAGTATATCTTTAATATTCGCTGCTGACTATATGCCAGTTTCGCCTTCAGTGCGAAATCACGGCCGCCAGTCGTTCTGGTTTCTGTCAAATGGAACTGGCGACCACTGTGGCACCATGTCGTTCATTTCAGAACACTGATATGTTAGAGTATCGAGCATGTTATCTGGGAAATATTGGTCCCGTAAACTAGGCTTCAGTTACCAAACCCATGTCAATTAACATGAATAGAGATGGGGGAAAAATTTCCAGTAACAGGTTCAGCCCCGTTAATCGCCTCATTCGTAACTTCTCGATGATCTCCGGTGTCAGTAATCGGGTCCCTTCGTAGATTTCCACTCGGCAGTACCGAATGGTAATCGGCTCATAGCATAATCTCTTTAAACAGGATATATATTGAAATATATTTATTTTATATCTTAAAAATATAATATAATATATATATTATCTGTTCAACGAAGGAAGATAGCGGGAGAATGTCTAACCATCGCTGTATGCTTGGAATTGGTAAGTTTCCTATATTAGAGGGAGTTGGGTGGTGAGCGTGGAGCCTTAATAATGAACTCGACCAATCCGTGGCGAGAAGCCTTGGTGTGGTGTTCAACCGCTTCGTAACTTGAGCTATTTGCCATAACAAAAGCACACCACGTTTTTCTCATAAATTTCAACAACCAATGTAAGATAAATGCCAATAGTAAAAA
Organism: Hanleya hanleyi; assembly: GCA_036873755.1. Lineage (NCBI taxonomy): Eukaryota > Metazoa > Mollusca > Polyplacophora > Lepidopleurida > Hanleyidae > Hanleya > Hanleya hanleyi. Next base: position 10,906 of record JAVTVY010010497.1, on the reverse strand, counting down.
GAGATCAATATATGTGGCAAGGACAGCTGCCAAGAGAGTATATCTAGAGATTTCAACCATTCTGCTAAAGGATAAAGCATTCTTCTCAAAATCTCTGACATAACGGACTAAGTCACGTTCCAGGAGCCCGGCTCGAATGGAGAAAAATAATTAGGTTGTGTAAACAGCAGAATGCCATCAATAAATTTGTATAGTTTATACCAATGTAGTTGGCATGTTACGTTCATGGACCAGTGAATTCGGACTAGACGTTTGTATTCAAGAGTGGATAAGATATCGCCCAATGGTGGCGTAAAGTATATGTTGAAGGAAAGATATGGATCATATGTAGGCGATTACATAAAAAATACTAGCATTTATTCATAGATTGCTTCTACAGTTATTGCACTATGATAGTCAGAAGGCCGTATCATTATATTATTCCAAAAAGCGTAGCGATTTAGATGGAGAAGAACAGAAGACCCTGTAATGGGCCTTTAAGGAGGAGACAGTTACATGTACGCTAATAGGAAACATTGGGAGCTAAGATCATTGACATATTGATCAACAAACACAGTGTTATGTTGATTGTTCAAAAGGTTCTGGAACTGTATTAGGTCCCTGTAGCTGCGAAATCACTGGGGTTAGATGGAAGAAAAAATCACTAAAGGACATCTCTCTATATTACCTGGAAACGAGTTGGGATCGAATGCTCTAACTTCTTCTAGCTATGGGACTGGAGGAAGCGACAAGAAACGGGGAAACGAGAAATGAACATTCGATAATTCTTCACGGGGTTCATTCATTCATCAGAATATTGACACCAAGGGTTATATGACTCTTTTTCAGTACTCTGACAACTTTTCCACAACTTTTAATTTGTTGCGTTCAATTTTGCCCGCTGAAGCAATACCCGCAATTCAGTGAGAGCCAAATTATGTAATCTGTTCACTGTCCTCTTTGCGAACGTCTGCTAAATTGTCCAAAATTTACAAGATTGCTAGAAATATTCTAGATATTATAGTACGTGTTTTCGAAATGAAAGGCTCAAACGGATCTACATTTGCAATCAAATATATGAAATAATTACGTTTGATTATTCATCTGGTAACAACTACGTTTGTGCTATGAACTTTAGGTCTATGACTACATGCTAAGTGGCATCACGCAGATGTATGATTGACTTAGAGGGGGAGGTTTATTCTGCTGAGAGGTTGAGACATGTTCGGCAGTTTTTCCAACAGATGCTCCACCCCAATTTTACGGACTGTTGATTTTTAAATACAGGCAGTCTCGTCACGTTATCCGCAATTACATTTTCGAATAGAATATATTGAATTAATGTCTTTGACACCCGCTTCGGAGACGATCTAGGAACCGTTTTCATTTCGAAGAGCTGGCATTGACCATTGACATATTGCCACTGGGCATAGTACATGTAGTTGAGCCGTTCATTATCAGTTAATTAGCTCAACCTGTTGCAAGGACATGAGTTGACCTGAAGTCTTGGAATATATGCTTAATTAAACATGGATTTGGCCTTTAATCTCCACAATATGATCAAACTATTGAAACTTTGTAGACATGAACCACACGGATGAACCAATTAATTATTATACTAAATCAAAAACTATCTGAGCGTGGGTTTACTGATTGCTGAATACTGGTGTTAATCGGATGAAGTGTTAAGCCCAGGTAAAAGGTAGCCGGAGTGGATTTGAATTCAGCTTAAATATAAAAAAAATAATCAGAACTAATGCTTTACATCTTTTGGATTATCCAGTAACTGATGTTCTGTAACAGGCTCCGTAAACTAAGACCAAATATTAAAGGCTAAAAATTATATATTCAGATAAGACAATATATGAAGAAAAGAAGAAAAAAAATCCATAAATAATATACGTATAGATTATAACATTATACATAAGGAATATGATAGGACATGTAAAACTAAGACCATATTATAAGCAAGATAAGAGTTATCCGTAGAAGATCTATAAGAAATAGCATAAAACACATGTAGAATTTACGATAAAATCTATATAGTGTTGACACAAAACTCACTAGGAGATAATTTAAAATTAGTTATATAAAAACGTACGCAATGAGCGCTTAAAAGATTGAACTGAAGCAAAAAGATCCAGATCTGTACTATCACAACAGGAAAACAATTCATTAAACCTGTGCATGCACCTCTGGATAGGAGAAAGTTTTAAGACATTTGTTCGGTCGTTGCTATTTCTAAAATATGTAAAATTACGTAAAACGTACTAGTTGGGGCATGAAAATTCAGTTTCGCTGAGATAGCTGGACAGTCGTAAAAAGAGTTAGTGCATTTATGAAGAGAAACAATATCTAAAGAGTCCTTCTTTAGTCCATCTGAGGTAGGTTAAAAACATGACAATAGTGCGAATATTCTTCACGATCGTACGCCAGACCAGATTTAAAACATAACGAGTTTACAAATTTACGCTGGACACGCTCTGCCATATAACAATTTCCATTTTGCCACGGAGACCACACAACAGAACAATATTCAAGATGTGGCCGAACGTGTGCTTTATATAAAGAAATCAGAGATAGTGTGTTTTACAAATCCGAGCATTGTGAATGCTTTTTTAACAACGTGAGATATGTGAAAGAGAATATCATGAATCAGGGCATTGGGTTTTGTCATACATCTATCTGACATAGACCTGATCATAAAAGCGACATGGATTGTGGGCTATCAGTGTCATACAGGAATATTGGTAGCTACAGAATGTTTTGCTTAGACATAATATTGCTTAATTAATAAGCCAAAGCTCATCAGCTTGCGCATTTCAGCTTTGCGAACCTTTACTAATTAAGTTTGATTTTTTAAAAACTTTTTGCCGGCATAATTGAAAACTATTGACCGCTTCCCCGTTGTAGGAAACTAGCCTGTGTTTCGTTATAGCATGATTTTTAATTTGGTGCTAATGCTGTTATATGGAATAGGTCTTTGGGTTAGGGACGCAGAAATTCTTTAATGGACGACGGCTGAATATTGAATGGCGGATTAGACGTTTGGCAACATCATCATAGGGAAGTTCTCTGACAAGTACAGTCATGATAATCGGCTAAGTTGCAACTTCTCGCCGATCTCCGATGGCAGTAAATCCCTTCTAGGTTCTCACTCGTCACTTTCGAATGGTAATCGGCTGACAGCCTGTTCGCAATTTTTCTGACAAGATATAACAGGATATAAATTATCTGTTTAATGAAGAAAGAGAGCGGATGATGACCTCATTTTCGCGAATGTCCAACCATCGCTGTACCGATGTAGTTGACGCAATCTTGTAGAGAGGGAATATTTTGAAATTGTCTTCGCCGCATGTGTTGATATGCTTGCATACAAACGTATTTCTGAGAGAGGCAATGGGTATTTATTGTTTATGTACTCGGACTCGCGCACTAAGATATTTAGTCTGTCCAATGTAATTTGCATCGCACCGACTACTTTTAATAGCACGATCGCGTTTCTAGAATCACAACTTATGGTTTCCCTTACAACTGTAAAGACACTATTCGAATTCTTAAATGAAAAATGTAATCCAACCAGGTATTCACATGTGCCACTTCGAGAGTGTGTGCATTTTGCGAATTTAGGTGTGCTGGAATTTCTACATATATGACACGGGTTAGAAGCTTTTTCTGATTAGGAGCATTGACTTTAAATGAGTTTCACGTCTTGTAGAAGATTTTGCAAAAAAAATTTAGGACTCCTAATTTGCACAGTTTTGTAATATATGTTGGCGTTATGCGGATTGTATGTGCTCACGAAAGCCATGCTTTTATTGGATAGTTTCGGTTTTGGAATTCTTAAAAATGTAATGTAATGTGACTTTGTTCATGCTTGTCTTGATAAACTGTTTCGGAAATCCCCTACTTGCCAAATCTTTTTCTTGTTCACTAATTACAAGCGTCTAGTCCGTCATTCATATTTCAGCCGTCGTCCATTAAAGAATCTCCACGTCCATAATCCAAAGACCTATTCCATATTCCATATAACAGTTTTAGCACCAAATTCAAAAAGACAATCATAGTATACATAAACATAGGCTAGTTTTCTGCAAGAGAGAAGCGGTCAACAGTTATCAATGATGCCGGCAAGACATCATGGTGTTCCAAATATCAAATCGATATCACTGATATGTATTCTTAACACATGATATTCGCTGTAAAGTCGTCATCTAAGTATGATATATCTCAGTCACGCTTTGATTGTATCAGTTCATATCAACACCATGAGGATTTTGAAGTACACGGGTTTAAACAGCCCCTAACCCGGGTTGAGCGAATTAGACACAAGTTACCAAACGTACCGCCATAGATCTTGCAGGCCACACTCCTATTTTGCTATCAACATGCGATATGTACCGCCCAATTTGAGAAACTTGAGTGTAGGCGCTTGATGATATAGACCTGTTTCATAACTTTCTGTAATAATATCTTGTGACGTTGATTAAAATCGTCGCATTTAACGCAGGATCTAGCAAATGCTACAAGGCGAGATATGTATACGCCATATGCAGGTCCCACTGGAATATTGCTGTCCAGAAAGGGATAGTTTACGATGTCGGAATTGTAATCATCTCTTTTGTCAACAAGAGGGAAGGACAGCTTCATTTCTATTGATATATGGGTCGAAATATGATGTGCAGTATCCATTGAAGGTGGATATATATCCTTCACTGCGTCATTTATATAACGATTATCCACAGCGAGAAGATCGTCTATATAGGGTTTGGTGAATAAGAAGGAACGACATTTGACCTGATTGGTTTTTGAAAGCGCCTGCATGTATACATGTATACTCGTATTCATAAGAGAACAGATATAGGTCAGCCAACAGGGGTGCACAATTAGTACCCATTGAAATACCTATATGCTGTTGATATATTGTGTTGCCAAATTTCACATATATATTTTCAATGAGAAATTTAAGCAACTCTCTAAAGAAAAAAATACATCCCATGAATGATATCCCTTATATGTAGTATATCTAAAGAATGCTTTATGGGTTCTGACATAAATACATCGACGATCAGTTTTCTTGAACACAGATACTATCAATGAACTTAGACGGTCAATAGGGCCCTGATGAGAGATTGTAGTATAGAGAGTCGAGAAATCCCATGTGGATACATGTCCGTACGGTATGTGACCTATAGCATCAAGTTCTTCCGTGATACATTTTAACGCCAGAGGTTTTAGAAATAGTGGAGCAATACCGTTCCCAAAATGCTTTCGCCTCTTTATCCTTAGGTTCGGTTCTGTGACAATAGCGCAAATCCGGCGCGCAAGTTTAATGGAATATGGATCTTAATATGTCTGGCTTGACTGCTTTCGAAATTAAGATATTGTCCAATATCGGTGCGTTTATAATACAAATCGGCGATTTGTTATCAAAATGTCGAGAAACTGTAAACTATTACTGTTGCTATCCATGGTAAATTTGATATCCGGGTGCGACTTTTCGCAAAATATGGTAGACAGTTATGGTATGGTAGTCACCTTTAGTCCAAATATTTTTTCCATACACATTAACTAGTATATAAAGAAAAACGCGTTTTCATTGTTTGGAGAAAGACAGTTCTTTTGAGGTAAGAAACAATTCACAGCACTATTCACAGCAAGTTTTTCACAGTAAGTTTTTCAAACACGAAAAACCCTCGTTACCCTCAAAGTTAGATGAACTGTGATGCAGCAACAAAGCAAACTTTCTTACTTGTCCTGAAGGCCTTGGTGGTTCTCCCGAACACAGTCCAAACATGAACGCAGTTGTCCTTGGTGGCGCAGTAATTGTTCAAATCCTGTCGCCAAGAGATTCGAAGATACTCTTAGAATACCTTGACCAAACATTCAGGCCGTACAACAAATGCAGTCTGTACAAAGGCTGGAACGTATTTTGACATTTACGGACCAGGCAGTTTAGAGTCTGCTACTAGATGGAAACGGGGAAAGGTACACGAAGGAGGGTATTTTTCTCGACATCGAAGGTTGAGTTGTACATCAAGGAAACAAGTGACGGGTGCGGTGATCCGGGACACTAGACCAATATAATTGTAAAACGAAGAGGAAGCGGATACTGGTTCGTGCATTAGATACACATGCCATCTTGACCCTTGTTTCCCACATTCAGCATATTTCAATTACCGAAGTATGGATAGCCTGGTGGTCAATGGTCACAATAAAGATTGTTGCCCATGACCGAAACACTGAGTAAGGTTATTCCTACGAAGTAGGCTACAGATCGCAAATTGCCCGGTAATGAGTGAGTCAGTCAGGCAGTCCATCCGAATCCTTTCGTCGGCAAAATAAGGAGAACCGTTGACATTAGAACCTTGATTTTTGGCATGAACGAGCATTAGGGCATTGTTACCAGCAAGTTCTGGTCTGAAATAATTCTGATTAAAATTAGATTTATAATTAACACTTCAGTATATTGTTATAGATCATTTAAGCGAGGGAAACCTGACACCATGGAATTTGGGAACAGCCCTGGCATGCCTGGTGCTCTCTCGCTGTTGGATTCAACCGCAGATCTGAGGACAGCGATCTCAATACAGCTGAGCGAACTATTTATAGACGTTTAACTCCGAGTCTATTCAACTGCTTGATGTACCAGGGCCGGATCACTAAATGACCAGAACATTCACCAATATACTTTCATTTTTTGTGGCACGAACACATCGATGTAAATATATAAATACCCAGAATATAATCTTGCTCAATCTCACAAAAGGCATGTTATAAAGAGAACCTGTGGCTGTTATGGAAGGTTGTACATGTACCATATTATGATGAAACGTACCGTACGGGAGGGTCACATCATATCTCAATGAAAATACGATCGAGTCCTAATGCCTACTCTACTTCGTAGGTCCTGTGACGTTAGTCACACTGCTCATGTTTTAAATAGCACTTATTCGCAAAAAGATCTCCCGCCTTGGAGAATGTTCCACCAACACAGGCAGCTCTGGCAGAGCACCTCAGGGCCGAGCATATCTGGGTCAGTCATCTCGTAGGGGCCCCACCGTCTTTCCAAAAGTTTTTAAACATTATCATCGCAGGCTCGCAAGATAGTATAGGGCTATATTTTTTTACCCAAGGTATAAATTCCCGGGGGGGGGATGCGGCCAACAAGGTATCCCTTGGACATCCCGAATACTGGTAGCTTTTTGGACGAAACGTCTGTCTTCTGGCACTGGTCATACTAATGAAGGGCTTCAATGCAACTCGAAACCCACAAACAAAACTTTTGTTATTTTCTCAAAGTAACCATTTTGTTTCATTCTTCAGCTGCTTAATTTTAGCAGGTCATTTTTCACTCGGAAGCCTCACAAATGTCGCTAGATATATTTGATCAAAAAACAAATGCCAGTTTTCAAAATGACGTCACTGTGACGTCATCACAGCGAGCATCTTTGATTTTTTACATTTCCAGATAAAGCTTGACCCAAGGGTATACTGTAGTAAGTTTCAGCTCCCTAGTTTAAGGGGTGAAAATGGGTATTGCGGGGGGGGGACGCAATTCTCTCCCTCGTGGTCAGGAACGTCATAGCTCCGAGTTAGGCGAACTTAAGCGGAGTTACGAAACGTAGCGCTAAATGTCTTTCACGGGGACAACGATCGTACTTCTCTTGCTCTAACTAACACCGATATTTATTGGAACTGGGAAATCGGGCACATACTCTCATGTGTTTTTTCTCTCATTTATTTTTCTCAAGATGTTCTCAGTCAATTTACTACATATCAAGTAAGACGATTTTTGACGGGTGGCTTGTAACGTTTATTGGTACTGGAAAACAGGCACACGGTCGCACTCCCATAGTCTGTATGTACATTGCTACAAACTATAATACATGTTGGAGGGTTAGTGTTCTATAGCAGATTACCTTAACTCTGTCCTTGGCTGTCAGCTGATCATGACCCGAAGCAATTCAATTAGGATTACAGTCTATCATAAGGATAGAGAATAAGCGGTAATTGAACAGTTCATCTGAAAATCCAGTAATCGAAAATTTACCGCCTAATCGCACAGAGGAGAAGGAACCAATTAATTTCCATACTGTGTGAAGATCTACCACAGCATGGTGTTTCCAATTTCTAAATACTAGTAATTAACCTATATAAGAGATAGGTCAAGCTAAGAAGGTTAAAAACCAGACGTGATGGATTAGACAGCGATATTATTTGTGTATGTATGGCAAATGACCAGGGTACATACAAGAAATAAACGGAACCAATCATTTCTGGCATAGCTTGGGAATTTACACGCCTTTCCTTTATTGGTCTCTTTCTCGATTCCCACAAACGTATCAACCACCTTGTTTCCCGTACGTGACAATTTCATGAGGGTCAAACAAATAATGCCACTAATTTGCGAACGACGTCACGAACCGAAGGAAGAAATAAGTTATTAAACGTAACATAACAAGGGCCGTGGAAAAGGTTATCGGCGTACTGACAAGAAATCACGATCTGTATCGCAGCTTTTATTGTAGCTGTTCATATGGACATCATAAATGGTATGGTCACACAGCTCCTTCACCGGCTTGAGCGGTAGTAGATACAAATATTTAAGAGCAATAATGTAAAACGCCCTATCAAGTCACCTGGTGGAAAATGGCAAATACAAATGGCATGACCACACGGCCCCGTCACTGGCTTGAGCTGTAGTAGGTACAAATATTTAAGCGCGATGATGTTATCCGATGGAAATAGGATGCATATGCTGCCAGAGTTGATTTTTGGGGATGCTTTGAAGTATGAATAGTATGTCCATGCCAATTCCACGGCATTTTCTCTCCAGCGACTTTCAAATAGGATAAGAATCAACAAAAAAGGAAAGCTTTAAAACGGAATACATTTTTTCATTTTGCTCTATTTTCTTTCTCTCAGTTAACATTGCTGCATTATAGAGTACTCTTTGTAAATTTTTCATTCTATATTTCACTATTTTTAATTGTATTTTCTTTTACCATGATTACATAACCCATACTCGTTAAGCTCTACTATAAAATGGAAAATAATCCAAGTTGGTCGCCAATGATGACGACTATTTGATATTTTTATTTATGTTTTCCTCACAAAAACTACATGACAAATTAGTAAATAATATGATGTGACATAAAATAACTTTTTGAAAAAAATGACGAAAAGATCACTTTTGTGGTATTATTGGTCGCCATTTTGATTTCTTCCATGATTCTCTGCTCAGGCGGATTATACAGATAGGCTCAAAATAACCTCAATAATATAAACTCCAAGGTCCTGTAATGTACCATGATAGGATGTTGGTGCTTTAAAACCATGTTTACTCGAGCGTCCATTACATTATTTGATATAACTACAGTAAATGTGAGTGCAGTTGTTTTCTGGACAGTGTTCCTTCCAATACTTGGTAAATGTGCATATAGGTAATTTGAAATATCAGACGTGAGTGGATTTTCGGGGGAGGGGGGGGTGGGGCTTGTGCACTCCTTACAAACCCTGGTTAGTCCTCGTGCGCTGCATGAACACGCAAGGGTAATCCTGAGGGTACCATGATAGGGTATTGGCGCTATATAAACTGTGTCCTATTGATGGATTACTATATTTTCTCGGTCTCCCTTTACATTATTTGATATATCTAAATGTGAATTTACTTGCGTTTTGAAGTGTGCTTCTTCTATTTTTTTTTTGGTTAACGTAAAGGGTGCACGTGCTGGGTTCTTCTTGAGAGTTACGAGATAGGGCACATACACTCCAATGCATCCAAGAGGGGTATATTGTGCACAGCTAGTGTTTGAGTATGAATTTTTCAAGTCAGGAGCTATCTTTGGGGGCTTCATCGCATGTCGAGCTGACAATTCATCCCCATATGTTTAAGGAAGGCTGACAATTCATCTTCACATGTTTAAGGAAGTCTAGCTATCCTCTCGGATCTTTAATAGATCGGGCTATAACGCCAGTAAAGTACACACGTAAATTCCCCCCGCGACGGTGCCGATCGGCACGGTAAACAGTGTGACCATTGGAATGGTCCGGAATGGTGACGACCGGGTTCAGAATGGTGACGAGCATATCGTCACCACTCGTGACCATTCCAATGGTCACAATGTTTACCGTGCCGATCGTCACCATTCGTTTGACAATCGTGTGTACCGCCCCGGTACACAGGCGCATGTTTACCGTCTGTGTAAACATGTAACTCTTCTGTATTTCAGGGTACATAAAGTATTCAGTCTCCTGTCCGTTGTGTTATAAATGTCAGTTATTGTACCTGCTTGGAGATTTATTCAATGTGTCCGACGATGGACACACCACTACGGACACGAATGGTGCACGAACGGTACCGGCGCGGACACAAGCAAATAGTTTTTGAAACGCCGGCACTGCGTAGAACTCTTTTACGTACGGAGGTTCAGTTAGTCCGCTCCTCGTGGCGCGTTCATCACTGTTCGAATTCATCCAAAACAACAACAACATCATATTCAACGAGTAACAGCTGGCGAGTCAGCAGTCGTCTTGGAGCTTGTGCGTCTTTTTGCTGTGCAGCGACAACAGTCGACAATGAGACAGGCCTGCTATTAATCAGTCAAAGAGAACAGAAACAGGAAAAAAAAACAACATGGAAAATGAAGGAAAAGGAAACAGAAATTTTTTGATCTGCCAGGCTGCCGACGTCATGCCATGGACGTCAAATCGTCATGGAACAGGTGAACGAGCGAAGTATTTCATTAATTTAAAGAATTGATTTGGATTTTGAAAATGGACTGTGGCAGGTAATTATAATTGAGTAGATGGAAGGGAAAGATGGAATGCTTACATTAGCACTAAGTAAGTGTTTTGGTGATGTGTACTGGAATTAGGGGGGGGGGGGGGGTAGGTGGAATCTTGAACTTACAGAAAGCCCAAA
>JAVTVY010010495.1:0-46435 GCA_036873755.1 Hanleya hanleyi | reverse complement strand
TTTAGAAATATCGGCAAAAAACCGTGGCAACGACGTATTGTTTTCAAAAGTTCTGCTAGGAGTTTCGTAGCGTTCACGTTTCAGCGATGATTTCGGTTACCCTTCGTTTGCCACTGTTTCCTTCCTGTGCGGAGAGTGCGCCGCTGTAGACAAGTGCGTAGACAATTTGATTGAACAATTTGTTTGTGATATAAATTTCCTCGATACAGTAATTTAATCATTTGTAAATCCACCGCACTCTTATGTATTCTTACTCTCATTCCGTGCTGCACTATTGTTCACCGGTACGGAGTGAATCTATCGCCGCCATGTTTTCTTTCCAGCCATTCGGAACTCCCGAGCGGAAATCTACGAAGGGGACTGATTCTACGCTCGGGGGACGACAACATGAATTTCCTATGAATCTCCAGATGTGACGCGCCGGAACGGTTTAATACGCATGGCTCCGAAGCCCAATCACTCTCGCGGAAGCCTTAATCCCCGACCAGCAAATATTTCCCTGCGAGTCTCTGATTTACGTCAGATATTCTAAAAACTGTTTATTCTTCATTCGAAGCACGTTTCAATAGAAAACCATCAGTTTAAATGGTACACACGCCACGTATTGGCAAGATATAATTCCCGTGACGTCACTGACAGTTCCCTGACAGGCAAAATGGTACATCTTCAGAAAATTTATGACCTAACACAAAGATCACAAGATCATTATTGTTTAGCATCATCAGATAAACAAGAATAGTACGATCAGACAACATGCAGGCGAAAATACGGTATAATTGACGTAATTCGTTGTTTTCCGCGTTTCAGTGGTTGATCTTCAATGCAGAATCAAGGTCAACTAAATTTATGTCTGCTGCTTCAAACGAGTAGGCCATAAATAAAGTTCAACGTTCAGTTTTATTTTTTTAACAACAAAACTTGCATAATGATAGCAACAAAAGTACATATCATAGGACGTGTGAACAGTACTATGTAGTGAAGAACAGAAATGCTGCAACTGCCTTGCCCTGATCAAGTACATGTCACGCTAAGAACCTGGTATAGGTCATAAATTTTCCGAAGATGTACCGTCTTGCCCCTGACAGACCGAAACACACGTGACCACGCTCTAGTTCAATATGGCGTCAATGGCCTTCGAGGGACATCTCAAACCGGAGATCCCCGAGAAGTTGCGAATGCTTTCCGGCGTGACGAAAGAAATTTCGGCCTTGGTATGTTCGCGTTTCAGTTGTCCAAGTTGGAAAATCTCTCGCGTTGCCATGAGACTCGCTCACGTGACGGCTTTGCCGTCGCGAGCTGCGCTCGTTATTATAAAAAGTGTATCATTGTATTGACTGAGATAAACCGCCTATCATATGCCTATACGATTAGAACGCGAGGTAGGCATACATAACTGAGTGTTATTCGCGCTGATATTTGCATATTTCTACACTGTAGTGGTGTATCGTATTCCACCGCCTGTCACCGGTGTATGAAAACAAACTGGTTAATTCCTATGAGAAGTTGGTACCGATAAAAGCTTTTTCCCTTACCTCCAGGTTTTTATTAAGTGTCACAATGTTATTTTAGTGGCACAGCGAGGCACAATATTCACATAATGAAGATTTGTATTGCATATCTATCTCCTACATGTGTCCATAGATGTAACACGTTTACTTTAGTGAGGTAGCTTTGTATTCATAGGATGCTTATCTGCAATGTTTCCATAGCCATATTGAGGTTACATTAGTGGGACAGCTTTGTATTCACAGGATGAACATTTGTATTGTTTGTCCCCGATGTTTCCCTAGGTATAACGAAGTTACTTTAGTGAAACAGCTTTGTATTGAAAGGATGAGCAGTTGTATTGCATATCTCTAATGTTTCCATGGGTTTAACGAAGTTAGTTTAGAGAGACATGCTGAGATTTGTATTCACACGATAAACGTTTTAATTCCTTGTCTTCGATGTTTCCTTCGGTAAAACGAAGTTACACTAGGTGGGGGGAGTAGCTTTATGATGAGTATTTGTATTGCTTATCTGTTTCCCTAGTTATACTAGTTTCGTTAGTGATACATTGTTATTGTTTATCTGTTTCCCTAGTTATATTAGTTTCGTTAGTGGGACATTGTGTTCGCACGATGAGCATTTGTATTGTTTATCTGTTTCCCTAATTATATTAGTTTCGTTAGTGGGACATTGTATTCACAGGATGAGCATTTGTGTGTGATTCCATGAATCACATGGGTGTAACGAAGATATACATTAGTGGAACAGCTTTGTATTCACAGGGTGTGCATTTGTACTGCTTACTTATCTCCAGCATGTGATCATAGGTGTAAGAGGTTACATTAGTTGAACAGCCTTGTATTCACAGGACGAGCATTTGTATTGCTTATCTCCAATGTTTTGCATAGGCTTAAAGAAGATACAGTAGTGGACAGCTTTGTATTCACAGGATGGGCATTTGCGTTTTTTATATCCAATATTTCTATAAGTATAACGAAGTTACATTAAAGGGGCACTTCTGTATTCACATTGCCTTGTATTCAAAGGATTAGCGCTATTATCCCGTATCGTTAATGTGCAATAGGTCAAACAAAGTTAATTCACTGATACAGCTTTGTATCCACAGTATGAGCATGTGTATTGCTTTCACCCTGCTTCATATGTATAATGAAGTCACAAGATGAGCATTTGTATTCCTCATCCCCAATGTTTACATAGGTGTGAAGTTACAGCTTTGTATTAACATGTTCAAAAATTTTATTGCTTATTTGTCTCCAGCATGTTATCATATGTATTAGAGGTTACTTTAGTGGGACATTTCTGTATTCACAGGATGAGCATTTGTATTGCTTTTCTCCAATGCTTTCATTTGTATAACGAAGTTACACTAGGGGACAGCTTTTTATCCACTTCATTATACCCATTCAAACATCGGGGATAAGCAATACAAGTGCTCAACCCAATGTATCCTTATGTGTAAGTTACACTTGTTTTTCAAGGATTAGCATTTGTATTGCTTACTTATTTCCAGCATTTCATCATAATGAGACGGCTTTCTATTCAAAGGTATAGCCAGCTTTGTATTCAGAGGATGAGCGTTTGTATTGCTTATCCCCATTGCTTTCATAGGTATAACGAAGATACGTTAGAGAAACAGTTTTGTATTCACAGAATAAGCATATGTATTGCTTATTTATCCACAACGTTTCCATAGGTATAACGAAGTTAGCCTAGTGGGACAGCTTTGTATTCACAGGATAAGCATTTCTACTGCTCATATATCTCCAGCATGTTTCTTTTAGGTGTAACAAGGTTACTTTAATGAGATAGCTTTGTATTCACAGGATGAGCATTTGTATTGCTTAACCTCCGTGTCTTCATAGGTACAATGAACTTACACTAGGGGGACAACATTGTATTCACAGGATAGCGTTTGTCATGCTTATCCCAATTTCCATATATATACAGGAGATTTACATTTCCACCTTCACTGGATTTGAAGGAAACTACAGATAGCCCTACAGGCACATCTTATTTAGATCTCTATCTCTATAAAAATGAAGCGGGCATTCTCTCTCGTCGACTTTATGACAAAAGAGATGATTACAATTTCGATATCGTAAACTATCCCTTTCTGGATAGTAATATTCCAGTGGGACCTGCATATGGCGCATACATATCTCGCTTAGTAGCATTTGCTAGATCCTGTGTTAAATGTGATGATTTTAATCAACGTCACAAAACACTGTTGCAGAAACTTATAAAACAGGGTTATTCCACCAAGCGCCTCCACTCAAAGTTTCTCAAATTTGGCGATACATATCGCATGCTGATAGCAAAATACGAACGTAGCGTGCAAGATCTATGGCGTTACGTTTCGTAACTTGTGTCTAATTCCGCTTAACCCGGGGCTAGGGGTCGTATGAACCCATGTACTTCAAGATCATCATGGTACTCATATGAACAGTCACAATCAAAGCGTGACTGAGATACATCATTCTTAGATGACGACTTTACAACGAATATTATGGATTAAGAATACTGATCAGCGATACGATTTGATATTTTTGGAACATCATGATGTCTTGCCGGCATCATTGAAAACTGTTGACCGCTTCTCTCTTGCAGGAAACAAGCCTATGTTTTTTGTATACTATGATTGTCTTTTTGAATTTGGTGCTAATACTGTTATATGGAAAATGGAATAGGTCTTTGGATTATGGACGCGGATATTCTCTAATGGACGATGGCTGGATTATGAATGACGGACTAGACACTTGTAATCCAGAGTTTGAGCATTTATTTTGTTTATCTCGACTGTTTCCATAATAAACGAAGTTACACTGGCGGGACAGCTTTGTATTCACAAGATGAGCATAAATTTGTATTGTTCATTTATCTGCAGTAAGCTTTCATAGTTGTAGCAAGTTTACTCTAGTGTGGCTGCTTACCTCAAATGCTTCCATAAGTACATGTACAACGAATTTAATTCATTGAGACAGCTCTGTATTCACAGGTCCGAGAACGGGAATTTGTATTGCATATCTTCAATGTTTCCATAGGTATAACAAATTTACTTTAGCGGGACAGCTTTGTATTCACAAGATGAGCATTTTTATTATTCATTTATCTACAGCAGGTTTTCATAGGTGTAACAAGTTTACTTTAGTGTGACTGCTTATCTCAAATGCTCCCTAAAATAAAAGTACAACGAATTTAATTCATTGAAACAGCTCTGTATTCACAAGATGAGCATTTGTATTGTTTATCTTCAACGTTTTCATAGGTATTACGACAATATGTCATTGAGACAGCTTTGTATTCACAGGATGAACGTTTGTGTTGCTCATCTTCAACGTTTCCACAAGCAAAACGAAGTTACTTCAGCGAGACATCTTTGTATTTACAGGATGAGCATAGTAGCATACAAACCGTAAATTATTTTGTGGAGGTCACGTGGAGGTCACACAGCCAATGAGAAGCGAGTATTTTGACCTCTGACCAAAAAGCTACCTCCAGCACAGGAGAGTTCCAAATTTGCATATCACGTGACCCAGGTCAAAGATGTATTCCTCCGCGGTGATGCGGTCATGTCTGGCGGTGATTCGGTCTGCTTCCGCGGAGAAAAAGTAGTCCCTAGATAAAATGGTCCGATGGGGTCGAGTGAGGTATCAAAGTGAAGCTTATGTGAAGGGGCATCTAATGGGCTGGGTGTGGGGTGGTCAAAATGGCGGCTGTGGGGTGGGGTGGTCAAAATGGCGGCTGTGGGGTGGGGTGGTCAAAATGGCGGCGCAAGGGAGCAAACGAGGCGGTGGGGAGGTCACGGGGAGAAAAAACCCTCACATTACCCTAAAAAAAACCTCTAAGCCCTATAATAATAATAAACATAATCTATAGGTGTTGTACCATGTTAATAGGATCAGTCTAGCATCTGTACCACCCTAGGGTCGAGCGTTTATTGTCCCGTGTATCTCCGCAGAAAATCAACAAACAAAATGGCGGCTCCAGGATGGTGTGGGGACGCCCTTTCCACATCACGGCGTCGATCATAGCGCCATCTGCACACACTGACGCAAGGGAGACAACTCGTGTGGCCCAAGGGTATGGAAATAGCCGTGTTGGAGCTAGGGGAGTTACTACTGGTCCAGTGGGGTCGTATGAGGTATCAAAGTAAAGCCTATGTGAGGGGGCATCTGATGGGCTGGGGGCTCGTGCGTTGTCTCCATTCTGCGCATGCGCGATGGCCCAAGGGTGTGAAAATAGCCGTGTTGGAGCTAGGGGAGCTACTCATGGTCCAATGGGATCGAGTGAGGTATCAAAGTGAAGCTTATGTGAAGTGGCATCTGACTGGACTAGGGGCTCGTGCGTTGTCACCATTCTGCGCATGCGCGCTGGCCCAAGGGTATGGAAATAGCCGTGTTGGAGCTAGGGGAGCTACTCATGGTCCGATGGGGTCGAGTGAGGTATCGATGTGAAGCATTCGTGAAGGGGCATCTGACTGGACTAGGGGCTCGTGCGTTCTCACCATTCTGCGCATGCGCGGTGGCCCAAGGGTATGGAAATAGCCGTGTTGGAGCTAGGGAGCTACTCATGGTCCGATGGGGTCGAGTGAGGTATCGATGTGAAGCATTCGTGAAGGGGCATCTGACTGGACTAGCGGCCCGGGCGTTGTCACCATTCTGCGCATGCGCATAGACGTTTTGGGATGTAGGGGAGTCCCTAATGATCCAATGGGGTCGAGTGAGGTATCAAATTGAAGCTTAGGTGAAGGGGCATCTAATGGGTTGGGTGTGCGGTAGGAATATCATTCTGCGCATGCGCAGATGCAATGCGGAGCTCTCATCCAATCAGAAGCGAGTATTTCAAATCCGCCACGGAGCTCTCGTCCAATCAGAAGCGAGTATTTTGACCCGGTGCATTATGGGACATATCCAAGATGGCGGCACGTATGTTCAAGATGGCGGCACATCCGGTGTCGAAAACTGGCCATTTCTGTCGGGATGTGGTCACCTAGTGTCGAAAACTGGACCCTGTATGGGTCCCGCTAGACGTGTTGGAGCTAGGGGAGCCACGAATCGTCCAATGGGGTCGAGTGAGGTATCAAAGTGAAGCATTCGTGAAGGGCCATCTGATGGGCTGGGTGTGGGGTTGAACTATCGGGATTCTGCGCATGCGCAGTCTGGCCGTATTATAGAAATAGACGTGTTGGGGTGTAGGTGGGCCCCTAGTGGGTCAATGGGATCGAGTGAGGTATCCATGTGAAGCCTAGGTGAGGGAGTTACACTAGGGTGTCGTTTCCATTCTGCTGCGAAGGTCACGTGGGGGTTGTGACGTCACTTCCGGGGTTTTCACTAAAACTACCTCCAAACATAGAAGAGTTCCAATGTTTCCTCTTAAACGTCCGTATGTTCAACCGCCGGGGTGTTTTCCCGCCGCGGCTCGCCCCGGCCCCCCAGCGCGAGCGCGCGCGCGAGTTCTCCGGAAGTGCGCGTCATCCCCGGCAGTGCGCGCGCGCGCGGGTCAAAAGGTCAAATGGTCACCTCCAGATCAAACGGTCCAATGTCCAATGAGACAATGTTGCGGCATCGCTATAGTCAGAGCTTGAGCACAAAAAAGGGGATTCTAGATGAACCTGGGAAAGATGGGCAGTTCCATTTGGACCAATCAGCGGTCGAGAAAAAGAGCCAATCAACGGTCGAGAAAAAGAACCAATCAGCGGTCGAACAATCAGCCAATCGAATTGGGGTACTCACGGTGTGCTTTCGCTGACGTCCGCGCCTACATCTGGGTTCTTGTACACCCGGGTAATGTTTTCTGGACATGGATGGGTTACCTTTGGCTCCATTCTAGGCCACTGATTGGCTAATACGGTGTTCAAAACCAGTTTCATGCATTATGCTCATAGAACTTATAGTAATAATCTATACGTGTTGGACGAGTCTCTTCACTCACCGTATACACGTACCTCAATGAAATGCCGGCTCCAAACCTAGACCAAAAACACGTACTTGGTCTGTAGGCTGATTTCATTGGCTCTCTATTTTACTATAGTGCTCTTGCATTCTAACCTTGATGGGTTACCTAGAACTTATAGTCATAAACATAATCTATACGTGTTGGACGAGTCTTCACTCACCGTATACACGCATCTCAATGAAATGCCAGCTCCAAACCTAGACCAAAACACGTACTTGGCCTGTGGGCTGATTTCATCGGCTCTCTATTTTACTATAGTGCTCTTGCATTCTAACCTTGATGGGTTACATTTTGGCCCCATCCTACACCACTGATTTCAGTTTGACTGAATCTCCACATGGGCATTGATGCATTATGAATAAAACACACAAGACAGGGTTTTTTGGTGAGATCTCATTTTTTTTATTCAGTGAACAACAACAACGTGAGAACAACCACGTGAAAACTGAAGCCCAGAACAAGGGGCTTGCACATTGAAGCCCAGAACAAGGGGCTTGTAAACTTAAGCCCAGAACAGCGGGCGTGTGTACATTGAAAGAACTTAAGCCCAGAACGGGGCTTGTACATTGAAATGATGGGCGGCCCAGTCATAGACGAGTACATCGCGGTCCTCGGCCTGGGGGTACTCGTCAAACATCTGTACGATGGTAGATAAGGGTCTTCCCCGGCATCGATGGTACAGGTAAAACAAGCAATATTGTCCGCACACGCCACTGGTCAGGCTTTGCAACGTTTGACTGTTCCAACACCACGTCTCTGTGCCTTGATCCATGAAGTCTGTTAAATCGGGATGGAGGGGTGGCAGGCCGTACGGGTCAAAGTATTCGCCCTGCTGTTCTGTGAAGTACACGGCCACCCAGTGTTCACCGGGCCGATCCATCGGGTCCGTGTTGAGAACGTAAGCAGCAGGATACATACGGTCTAATGGAAACACATCTCGGGCGAACACCCCTTGAAAGACCATACGTGTCTCTGGGTCATTCTCCAGCACGGTGGTTATCTGGTCTGTATCCATGTTAGGTGGAGAAGTCACACAGGACGTTGCGCGCCTTGTCCACTTGAATGATGTTGTCAAACTCGGCGTAGCAGATCACATTGACGGTGGTCGCCAGGGCTCGTGCAAAGTGGATTTCCAACCGTAAGTTGCCTTGCTTGGCCAGGGCCAGCTGATGGTCGTTCTCTAAGGTGGGGGTCAGATCGAAACAGAACAACGTGTATCCGTTCGTGTAGTCCTCCCGACTGATCATATTCCCTTCGTCCTGGTTGATTTGACCGGTAGCTGTAAACATGCTCTGATAGGCTCGAATGAAATTCCTCCCCCCAAAGTTCGGTGTTAAGGCCGTGGCTGGCACCTGTTGTCCATCCACATGCAGGGCCACAAAATTGATGCCGAAATGTTGAAAGTCAAACGGATTTTCTGGGTAGGCTCCTCTGAAACTGGTATTTTCCACACAGGCCAGGATCAATCGCTTGGGTAGTTCCCCCAGGAACAGGTTTTCTTTGTTGGCGCCCATATTTCCAGCAGGCACAGAGAACAGTTTGGTGTGTACACGTCGGATAGGGTACTGGGCTGGTTTTGTTTCCAAGGCTTTCATGTGTCCCAATTGAACGTCTGGATTCGGTTTCACTTTTCGGACATACAGGACTGCGTCTTGGATGACAATCTTATAGTCCGCTGCATGCCCCTCTACGTTAGTGGCCATCAAGGCGAAGGTCGGAGGCGCCCGTATCAGTCGGATTTTGATGGGGATCTTGTTCAAGAGGTACCGGTCTTGCATGAACATGTCTGCGTGCAATCGACCCATCATATCCACCGAGGCACTGTCCGCAGTGAAAGCCTTCCGTTTGTTATATCCCCCATTGTCCACCGTGTCCATGTGCTCGGGCGTGTCCTTGTAGAATAAAGCGGTTGTCAGCTGAGATTTTTTAGCCTCTCGGCCATACGACAACAGTGTCTCGATGTAGGCTCGATAGGGGTACGTGTTGGTGGAATCACTGATGAGTTTGTCGCTGAGAAAAATATCCACCTGCTGAAACATCGAGTGCAGCCAGAGATTCGGCGGGCCCACCGTTGCTTGGTCAGCGATTCTGGTGCCAGCTCCATTGACCACCTTGGCTTTCACATACAAGTAGGTATGGGCTAAATCCACATAGGCCGTATCCGCATTACTGATGGTGAACTCGATGGGCCCGGTTTCGTTGATGCTGGAGAGCGGGAGATGCTCCACCCATAATCCTTGTTCGACACTGGTCTGTGTGGGCGGCACGGTCCACAAATCAAATTCACTGTTGGTGGAGGGGCAGGACTCGGCGTGGATCAAGGACATGTTTTAAGAAAAGATATCCTTTGTCTTCTTCGATGTGCGTCGTCGCTGGGTCGGTCGTCGACTGGTGCGTGGTCTCGGTGGGGCAGCTCTTTTATTCCCTACGGTGCGTTGTGCTTTGGCCACCAAGACGCCTCCCGCTTCTTTGGCCCGCCGTTTCAAGGATTCTTTGGGTGCCGTACCCCCCAAGACATCACCGGCCACTTGCAGTCCACTGCGTACCGCTTGTTTGCCCATTGCTTTCACCCCACGCGTCACCAAGGGCAGGAACGTTTTGACGATGCTGCCGAGTATGTTCCCCAGTCCATGTCCTCGTTGCATGCGTGCACCGCTAAAGACCGGAAAGCCACCCCCGGCCTGTTGGGCATAATAGTCGGCATAGCTGCGTGCATCGCACTCGTAAGGTACTTTCATTATGCAAAGTGGGGAGCACGTGCTTGTCGAAAATGAAGTGTCAGCACCACTTTTCCTCGTTCGAATGCCACCGGTCGTCCCGTGTCATCTCTTATATCCACCGTGATCGTGTTGTTGTCAGTTTGTCGTACGGGCAAGTAGAGCATGTGGGTGAAACTGTGGGTGACTTGACCTCCATACGTCTTTTTAATGGGGACCACCCGTAACAGAGGTGTGTTGATATCGCCCACGATGTGGTTGTCCACCACGTCCGAGTAGACGTAGAGTCCGTACATACCCGACTTCATATCCATCGGCCTCTCGCCATGGTGTTCGGTGGGACCAGCGAACGTCTTTAGATCGTTTGCCGGTCACGATAAGCTCTGCCTTGTCGTTGTGTGCGTTGTAATCGAAGTCCACGTGATTCTTGAAGGGATAGGCTTTGATGGGTTTTGAAGTATTCGTCACCTCCCGTAGAGCCTTATAATGCAACAGTCTTGACAGCCCACCCATGAACTCCTTGGGGGTATCGTATTGGCCTTCGGGCAGGGTGAGTCGGGAGTTTTTGCCTTCGTAGGTCACCTCGTACCACACTTCATTGGCTCGCACGTTGTACCACGAGTAAGGGTATTGGATATCCACGAGGCCACATTCCCAGCGTCCAGGTAAATGCAACGGTTGCGGTAACTGGGTGACGTACTTGGCCACGGTGTTGTCAGGAAACACATCCAGCGATCTGTTACTGAGTAGGGTCAGGTAAAACATGGCGACTGAGCTGTCCTGCTGCTGCTGTTGGTTTTAATAGGTGTTCCAGGCCTTGGGCGGTTGCGTCCGGCGTCGTGTTCGTCGCGTTGACTTGCTACGTGTCACGGCTCTGGAGATGTGGGGTGTCCTGATCGAGGGTGGTTTTTTAAAGGTCTGAAAAGAAGGTGCCCGTTGTGGTGGTGGTGGAGTTTTGGGGGGTGACTCCGGTTCCCAGTCGGCTTCCCAAGAAGGTTGTGGTGAGAGTCGTGGCTACCCCTGGTAATGGCGGCTGTTGGAACGGTGCTGAGGTCGGCGGTCTGTCACGTGGTGGTGGTGGTGGTGGTGGTGGTGGTGGTGCTGTTGCTTGGGTAGAGCGAGTTTTGTATTGGTCCATGAACGTCATGTACCGTTGAAGCGTCTCATTATACCGTTGTACTTTCTCACTGTCGCTTAACCCCGGTCTCTGTAAGATCTGTTGCATCTCTACATCGAGGGTGTTTATGGTCTTCACCGTAGGTGGGACAGGGTAGGATGATTGGAGGTTTTGCAGGAACCGTGGTTCGACGAGGACCATTTTTTTCGTGTGGTTCATTGTCGGCCGAAGAGTCCACCCAATACTGGACCCAACACAGAAGCGGCCAACGGTGCTAAGATGGCCCCGAGAAAGCCGCCTTTCTGTAACACCTTTTTCTTTTGTGTTTGAGGGACCCGCTTCTGGACTAAGGTTCGGAGACCTGTCTTATGCTTGGCCAACTTGGTCTTCTGAGCCGGAGTCAGTGGTACGTTGCCTTTTAACAGGTTGTACCCGATCTCGCACAGACAGCGTACAAGGTCAGGGTCCGCACCGCGTACAATGGTTCGGACTAACTCGGGTGGGGCCGTCTTCAATACACGGAGCGTGGGAGCGTGCTTCCGTACTCGCGCAGACATCCTGTACAACTAATGCCAGAACCCACAACGCTGCTCTTTTTATCTACCTCAGAGACAAAGTCAACCCTGCTGTGGTATTCATTCTTTTTATTATTCCCCATCATCAAACACACAGACCCCAGCTGGGGAGAGCCACTGTGGGTGTGTTTACATTATTTTTGCATGTACACGTGGTGGGCCTCTCCGGGAAAGATGCCGGTCCGTAGTCGAAGGTGGTCGGGGGTGGCTTGCTTGAGGTCGAAGAGCATATACCCGTGCTGAGGGGTTGTGGCATCTTTGAAGGCTTCCAACGCAAACGGTGTGCGGCCGGGATACATCTGTCTCGCCAGGTGCAGCAGTTGAGTGGTATCTCTCGGGTTTTTGAAGACCACCAGGTAGTGGGCATTTAAGCTGATATTCCGATGTTCTTTGTTTTTACTGAACAGATTCTGCACAATGTAGATGATGCTGAGCCGTCGATGATGGCTGCCTTTGGTAAAGAGTTGGGTGACCCGCGCATCCGTCTCCGCCATGAGATCATCCAGAACCACCAAGGTGTCGGGTTCCAAATCGGCCAGGTTGGGTAGGCCTTCCACGAACGTGATGTGGGGCATTGCTGCATACGCTTCCTGCCATTCTCCGTAACACCACACGACTCGAGCAATAGGTGGGGTGATCATGCTGTCGGCGTGTTGAAGGAGCTTCCTGACGAAGTGCGTTTTGCCGGAACCCGTCGGTCCTGCGATGACGCAAGTGAAGGGATGCTGCCACCCAGGGTCCATGGTTCGAGGTGTATCCGTTGTCGTGGTAACCCGCTCTTGTAAATTTCGTACGAGTGAACTGGAGTGGTGGTGGGTACAACGTCGGTCGTCGTTGTCTGTTCACTGTCAGGGATGGTGCTGGAGGTGGGTAAAACGTGGGTCGTCGTTGTCGGTTCACTGTGAGGGATGAAATCCGGTGGGTGTTCAGACGTAGTGGGCGTACTTGGTGTAGGTGTACAGCTTGGTGTGGAGCTCGACGTGGCTTGTACACGGGCGTTGGTTGTGGTGACTGGGCTCGATACGACTGGTGCTCTGTGTAGACCGGTTTCACTGGTGCCTGGTGTTCTCAGTTGGTTAAGTAACGTGCTGACATAGGCTACGTCGTAAAACACACCTCCGTACAACACACTCAGCAGGGTTAGCAATAGCACCCCAAAGCCCACTTGTGCTTTGCGCGTTTTGGGAGACGCTGTGTTCAGAGGCAGCTGCTGTTTGTCCATAGCACTGTGGTCGGACGTGGAATGAAGGAGGACGGCAGTGGTGTCTGGCTTTATAGTCGTTTCACCTGGTTGGCCGCGACCCAGGAATTGAAGGAACTGGGCCAACCTTGCCATTTCACGAAATGAAACAGTTTGCCACGTCGACGTTCCGTTTTCAAAATCTGCTCCACCGTGTAGTAGTCTTGCTGTGTTTTTACAACAGGCTGTAATTCCGTCTCGTAAAACGTCCCCAGCAACGTTTCCCCTTGGAGATCTTCCAGTTCATAGACTCGCCGCTGTCGGGGTAGGCGCCGTTTAATCAGGAAGTGCTCATCGCTCCAGTTGGGCAAGTAACTTTTCTCGAACTTGCCCTTGACTTTACTGATCCGTACAGGGTCCCCGACCTTGTACACCGCCTTCGTCGTTCGCTGCGATGGCCTGGGGTACAAGACACGCCGGACTTGAGCTTCATTGCGTTGGGTCACGGTAATGGGGGCTCTCTCTATACTCCGATGATAGGCTCGATTGTAACCCCTCACCAGTTTCGGGAGAACATCGATGTACCGCCTTGTATTCTTATAGGTGAAATATTTATACATGCGGCCTTTGAATGTCCTGTTGAACCTCTCCACCACGGAAGCCTTGGTCTCGTTGTACGTGGAAGAAAAACACCTTCTGTTTCTTGAGAAAGGCTTGGAACGGTCTGTTGAGGAATTCCGTGCCTTCGTCGGTTTGCAAATACAAAGGTTTGCGCCCGGTCTTGAAGATGTCTTTGGTTTATACTTGGTGTAAGAACGCACAAGACAGAGCCAACAATAGCCTGTCTGAGCTCAACAATGCGTCTAGACGTGACCCTTTTCAGCTGGACAAAATCCTCAACAAAAGCCTCAACAATGCGTTCTTACACCAAGTATCGACCATGTCTTTGAACGCCGCTATGAGATTTGCCCCCGTTTTCGTCCGGATGGGTACCACCCACGCATACTTCGATAGGATATCGATGCACGTCAAGATATACCGATTCTCATCGTTGTGTTTGGCAAAGGCGCTCATATCGACCAAATCCGCTTGCCACTGGGCATCTATTCCTCCCACGATGACCCGGTTCCGTAGAAAATGGCGACGGACAGATCGATGTAAGGTATAGGTGTCTTGTCTTCTTAACCAATCTCGGACTTGGGCACGTTGTATCCCCTGGGGTTTGGCCGCTCGATAGAGAGCCGACAATGCACTATAGGCCGCCGGACTGTCGGGACTGTAGTATAAGTTATCCAGCACCTTCTCCCAGCGCTTCATGGTGACAAAATGATGATGCACCCTGGCTCTATCGTTTATTTATAACGGGTATATCTTGGGCCGGAGTATCTTTCTGATTTTCTTCATTGGCTTTCACAGTGTCCATGGCAAATGACCAGTCCAACTCGCCTGATGACCGCTTGATAAGCACTTCATCCACATCTACCACGGCATCTTCCAATGCAGACCATATATCAGGGTGAAGGGTAAAATGCACTGTACCCCCATCTAGCCGAGCCAATTGAGCAAAGAAAGGGCCGCGTCGGATGTACACATCGTGACACAAGTGGATGAGGTCGCCGTCCAGTTCACCAGACAACACCCGTTTGAATTTGGTCCAGCCCTCTCGGGACAGACGAATGTGAGCCGGGCACGGTTGTGTAGGGTCCGTGTCTCCCACCTCCTCCATGATATCGACCTTATCCGCATACACGTGCAGGAAACCTCGGGGGTCAAGCTGAGATACGCCAGTATCATATGCTCCGCCATGGTCAGTACGTGAATGGTACCAGAGTTGACTGTTTCTCGTATTTATAGGGACAACCCCGTGAGATCAAAAGGATCAGGTGGTCATATCACTGGGCTGGTTGAGTGTAGCCGGGTAATCAATGGCATCGTCGTCGGGTTCATGTAGTTGTTCATTGGGTTCTGCCGCCGATTCTCTCAGGGCACGAGCCCACTCCAACTCGTCTGATGACCGCTCGTCCGGTGTAAACAGCTGGTCCACGATAGACACCACTTTCTCGAAGGCTGTCCACAGATCGGGGTCTAGGGTGAAGCTTCGCGTAGCATCTTGGTAGCGGCCCAGACGTGGGAAGAAAGGTCCACGGTATACGTAGATGGCATTGTCTATGTGGATGACGTGTCCATCGAGCTCGCCGCTCAACACCCGTTTAAATTTGGTCCAGCCGTCACGGTGTAGCGTCACCGTATTCGATACGGTCTCAGCGGGCGACCAGCAAACTCCACGGTCTTCCACCAGGGTGACTTTATCTTCACAGACGTGTAACCCCACCCGGGGTGTAAGGGGCACGATGGCTCGTAGGACGGGTGACATGCTTGGTCCAATGTCGAACGGTGAATGACACACACTCTGTCTGACCCTCGTATTTATAGTCCCCACTGTCAATACCACAGCGCCAGGGTCAGTAGGGCACAGACTAGTGTGAGGCCAACCAGCCGGCGCTGGTTCCGGCGTGAGCGCTCCTGGTCCATAGCGCGAGCATCAAGGATGGCTGTCATAGTCCAGTAGTGGTGAGTGATGGCACGCCTCTCCATCGAGTGCACTCTGTGGAGGACCGCTTCTGTGAACTCGTTCAGGATCTGGCGTCGTCCCTCGTTGTCGTCGCCATCTGCAAACATGGACCGGACCACTGCTCGGTAACCCGTGAATGAATTCACCGCGGTGGCATGCTGTAAAATGCGAGTCGCACAGGGCTGGATCTCCGTCATGGCTCTGTAGAAATGAAGGTGTGTGATCCCGAGAGACGTGTTTTATAGACCATGTCACACATGCGCGCCTAGCTCTACGGGTGTAGTCCGTGATACGTACTATTCTGATGGGTTAGTCCAAAAAGAGAGCAACAACAACAACACAGATTACAGATCAATCCTTTTATTATGCGTGAACATCATAGGAATGCATGTACTGACCTGTCTGTGGGGGTTTCCCACAATGGCGTTCACCTTCGTGTCTTTTCGTGTACGTACGTCCGTGTCTTTTCGGGTACGTCCGTGTCTTTTCGGTAAAGTCCGTGTCTTTTCGGTAAAGTCCGTGTCTTTTCGGATCGGTGACGTCCGTGTCTATCATCCGGGCACTTCGCGTCTGCGCCTGCATTGGGTATGTATAAGGGTCTTCATGCGTGCGCGCGCGCAATGCGGCTCAGTCGTACACCAGTACACCAGTCTCGATCCTCGACTTGGGGTAGAGTGTGCTAAAAATAGATTACCAGCTAGCGTGCTATAAAAGCGGCCTTGCCATTTCATCAGACACTCTATCAACCACAAAGATGTTCACTTGCACAACTTGCCAGAAGCAGTTTACTCGTCTAGATAATTTACGACGCCACGAGGCCTCCACCCACAACGATGGACTGTATACTTGTATAACCTGCGCACGGTCATTTCATCGGGAAGATGCTTTACTGCGCCACGAACGTTCAATTCATGGGCCACCCAAGCGTCCATGCGAGGATTGTGATCAACTCTTCAAACGACGCAGTCAGTTGCTGCGACACCAACGGTTGATTCATGGTCCGTCTCTACGGTTTGAGCGACAACTTCCTACTGAAGAGGAGCCACGGAAGGTGAGATCCAGTGAAGATAAGCCCGGGGAGACGAACGCCACTGGTGATGCGATGAAGGAGAGCCCGCCTATACCCACAGTTCAGAAGAGCCTGAATATCCAGCCGGACCCCAGCGTTACGGTTTCGAGTCCTGACAACATCGAACATTTTCTGGTGGAGCCCATAAATGTTTCTAGCGATCTCTTACAGGACAACCATCCAATCAGTGACATCGATCGGCGCCATTGGTCCATGACACGGTACTGTTTCCACCCTCAAGATATCTACAATTTCCCACTGACCAACCGCACCTGTCTACGCAGCTACGTGGAAGCCATCTTCAACGATCAAACTACGGCCTTTACATTGAATGTCGCTTTCGGATACATCTTACGTCACAAAAAGACGGACCAGTTACGGTATTATTATCCCAGTGCCAACAACCATGTGTTTGACCAGCCGGTCACCATCATTAACCGGGGGTCACTAGAGACGATGCTGGAGATACTGGACACCGTGGAACCCTTGAGATGGGCGCATCGTCAGCGCCCCAACATTCAATGGGTGGTAGAGAGGGTAACCAATGTCACGTTTTTCCTGACCAAGCTGACCGATCACCCCCATCGGTTGAATGCATCACCCGTGCACTGATGAATATCATGCCGTACACACACTCTATGTCTACATGCTGCTCGCTGACTTGAGCTCAGTAAACCCTTGTACCTAATGTGACAATGTGTTAAATAATAAAACATGGTGTTTGATATTTCAATTTGTTTTGCTGTGAACATACTAAACATACCCAGGGCGGCTCCCCCAGCCTGGGTATGATGTAACATTGGGGTAATAAACTATATAAACATTGCTGAACTTGTTGTTATTCACGTCAACCGCTATCCGATTGTATAATACTCCGCGCGCGTCACACACTTGCGCAGACCCACCAAACCACGTCCGAAGGTGAACGCCATTGTGGGGAAAAACCCCAGTACATCAACAGAGACAAGTCTAGACATGTCCAAAGGTCACGCCCCATTCACCCCAACCGGAAGTGACGTCACAACCCACAAGACCTGCACAGCCGAATGGAAACGACACCCTAGTGTAACTCCCTCACCTAGGCTTCACATGGACACCTCACTCGATCCCATCGACCCACTAGGGGCCCACCTACACCCCAACACGTCTATTTCTATACTACGGCCAGACTGCGCATGCGCAGAATCCCGATAGTTCAACCCCACACCCAGCCCATCAGATGCCCCTTCACGAATGCTTCACTTTGATACCTCACTCGACCCCATTGGACCATTCGTGGCTCCCCTAGCTCGTCTAGCGGGACCCATACAGGGTCCAGTTTTCGACACTAGGTGACCATATCCCGACAGAAATGGCCAGTTTTCGACACCGGATGTGCCGCCATCTTGAACATACGTGCCGCCATCTTGGATATGTCCCATAATGCACCGGGTCAAAATACTCGCTTCTGATTGGACGAGAGCTCCGTGGCGGATTTGAAATACTCGCTTCTGATTGGACGAGAGCTCCGCATTGCATCTGCGCATGCGCAGAATGATATTCCTACCGCACACCCAACCCATTAGATGCCCCTTCACCTAAGCTTCACTTTGATACCTCACTCGACCCCATTGGATCATTAGGGACTCCCCTACATCCCAAAACGTCTATGCGCATGCGCAGAATGGTGACAACGCCCGAGCCCCCAGCCCATCAGATGCCCCCTCACATAGGCTTTACTTTGATACCTCATACGACCCCACTGGACCAGTAGTAACTCCCCTAGCTCCAACACGGCTATTTCCATACCCTTGGGCCACACGAGTTGTCTCCCTTGCGTCAGTGTGTGCAGATGGCGCTATGATCGACGCCGTGATGTGGAAAGGGCGTCCCCACACCATCCTGGAGCCGCCATTTTGTTCGTTGATTTTCTGCGGAGATACACGGGACAATAAACGCTCGACCCGAGGGTGGTACAGATGCTAGACTGATCCTATTAACATGGTACAACACCTATAGATTATGTTTATTATTATTATAGGGCTTAGAGGTTTTTTTTAGGGTAATGTGAGGGTTTTTTCTCCCCGTGACCTCCCCACCGCCTCGTTTGCTCCCTTGTGCCGCCATTTTGACCACCCCACCCCACAGCCGCCATTTTGACCACCCCACCCCACAGCCGCCATTTTGACCACCCCACACCCAGCCCATTAGATGCCCCTTCACATAAGCTTCACTTTGATACCTCACTCGACCCCATCGGACCATTTTATCTAGGGACTACTTTTTCTCCGCGGAAGCAGACCGAATCACCGCCAGACATGACCGCATCACCGCGGAGGAATACATCTTTGACCTGGGTCACGTGATATGCAAATTTGGAACTCTCCTGTGCTGGAGGTAGCTTTTTGGTCAGAGGTCAAAATACTCGCTTCTCATTGGCTGTGTGACCTCCACGTGATCTCCACAAATATGCAAATTTCTGAGGTCAACGGACATCAATTTACGGTTTGTATACTACTGAGCATTTTGTTTTGCTTATCTGCAATGTTTTCATGTTTATAATGAAGTTACACTAGCTGGACTGCTTTGTATTCACATATTGATACATATTATCATAGTGTGACAACTTTTTTATTCACAAGATGAGCAATTGTTTCCATGGATACAATGAAGTTTCTTTAGTGAGACAGGATGGACATTTGTCATGTATTCGCATCATGAACGTTTATATGGCTTTTCTCCACTGTTTTTCCTGTGTTTACAGGTTGATATGCCTTGTATGGAATGCCTTCGGGGTGTTTGTATGCAACACAGTTACTTTAGGAAGACCGTGTTATGCACACAAGATGATCATCGGCCGTGTTCCTAGTGTGTTTTATATGTACAACAAGGGCAATCTAGCGCGATGTGAAACAAATTTACATTTTTCAGCCGATCAGAGAATGAGTTTTGTTACTTTACTTTAGCAGTCCCATATTCACACACTGGCGAGGTGGTGACCGAGAACGGCGTCGTGAAGATCTGGAATGACGACGAGGTGATCGGGAACGGCATAGAAGTGTCGAGGAACGACGTAATGGCGTCCGAGAACGGCGTTGCGGCGTACGGGAAGAACGTAGTAGCGTACGGGAACGGCATTGATGTGTACGGGAACGGCGTTGTGCCGACTCTTATATTCGATTCTGTGGAAATAAAGATTCCAAAATCTTGTGCCATAATCGGAAGCCAGACACTGGAATTCAATGGACCAGTATCAACGAACTGAAAATGTGGAACATGACATGCGCAGTGATTTCTTTCATATTACTTCTCAAAATATCGCAATATCGCTTATTATCGCGCAATTATAACGCGATATTTCGCAATATCGCGACTTCGCATTATCGCTTCGCATTTTCGCGTTATCGCATCACGTTTTATTTCATCGCTTCGCGTTTTCGCATTTCGCGTTATCGACTCGCGTTTTACTATATCGCTTCGCGTTATCGCTTCCCGTTATCGCATCGCGTTTTCGCACTATCGCGACTTCGCCCAAAATGTTTCAAGGGCGAAGCTCGATTGCCATTCTCGGCCATCATAGGGTAATGACAGGACTTCAGAAATTTAAGCCTATACTGTAACTGTAAGCGGTAGGTTCTGGGTTCGATCCCAGGCCGGGTCATACCTAAGACTTGAAAAATGGAACTTGTTGCTTCCTCGCTTACGTTCAGCATTAAGAGGATAGAACAAGGACTGGTTCGCTCGGTGTCAGTATAATGTGACTGAGTGGGGTGTCATGTCTGCCTACAGCATGATATTTCAGTGGGACAGCACTATAAAATGGCAGCATTAGATCTGCTCTGTTACAAGTAGGTTCCCCTTCCCCTCCCCCTCCCCTCCCTTCCCTTCCCCGTCGTGATATAGCTGACAAAATGTTGAAAGCGACGTTAAACCCTATTCACTCACTCACTCCTGTAGTCGGGTGTGAAATGTGTAGGTTTGACACATATAATCAACTCACGGATAATGTGCCACTGGGCAGTGATATGATGTTAGAAATGGTGCCCTTTGATTGCCGGTGGGTCAGAAAGGTGTAGGATGTGATGCAATCAGCCCAAGGGTAATCTGCTAGTACCAGAGATCGATAATGAAAGAGATCGATAATGAAACCCGATCTCCAAGATCGTCATAAAAGATACATTCGCAATCCGCGAACTCGATTCATATTTTTCAACATGCATCAAGTCTTTAAACTTACATTTGCCACGTCTGAGATGCATTGTAGCAGCTACTAATGACACAATTGTCGCAACTGTGACATTAGCAGTTGTAAGGTCGCCATCATTGCGTCATAATTGCGTCATTAGCAGGCAACTTTCCATGCAGTCAATCGCTATTATCGCAATTGCGACATTAGCAGGCGACTCTGCATGCAGTCGACGACTAATGACGCAATTACGACAATTGTGTCATTTGCAGTTGCTATTGCAATTTCTCGTTGTCGTACCTGCGACGTAACAGTTAACATCTCAACCGCTAATGTCACAACAAAGAGTTGTTGTAACCTAGTCAGGGGATCAGTAATTATCTCCCTAAAGTATGCTCCCTAAAGTACAACGAATTTAATTCACTGAAACAGCTCTGTATTCACAGGATGAGCATTTGTATTGTTTATCTCCAACGTTTTCATAGGTATAACGACAATACTTCATCGAGACAGCTTTGTATTCACAGGATGAACGTTTGTGTTGCTCATCTTCAACGTTTCCACAAGCAAAACGAAGTTATTTCAGCGAGACATCTTTGTATTTACAGGATGAGCATTTTGATTTGCTTATCTGCAATGTTTTCATGTTTATAATGAAGCTGGACAGCTTTGTATTCACATGATGATACATATTATCATAGTGTGACAACTTTTTCATTCACAAGATGAGCAATTGTTTCCATGGGTACAATGAAGTTTCTTTAGTCAGACAGGATAAACATTTGTCATGTATTCGCATCATGAACATTTATATGGCTTTTTTTACGTCTTATAACTTTTTTTTGCTTATCCCCATTGCTGTATAACGAAGACACGTTAGAGAAACAGTTTTGTATTCACAGAATAAGCATATGTATTACTTATTTATCCACAATGTTTCCATAGGTATAACGAAGTTGGCCTAGTGGGACAGCTTTGTATTCACAGGATGAGCATTTCTATTGCTCATATATCTCCAGCATGTTTCTTTTAGGTGTAACAAGGTTACTTAAATAATGAGATAGCTTTGTATTCACAGGATGAACTTTTGTATTGCTTGTCCTCAATGTCTTCATATGTACAATGAACTTACACTAGGGGGGTAACATTGTATTCACAGGATAGCGTTTGTCATGCTTATCCCAATTTCCATAGGAGATTTACATTTGTGGAACAGCTTTGTACTCAAAGGATGAGCATTTGCATTGTTTATCTCCACTGTTTCCATATGTATAACGAAGTTACACTAGCGGGACAGCTTTGTATTCACAAGATGAGCATTTGTATTGTTCATTTCTCCGCAGCAAGCTTTCATAGTTGTAGCAAGTTTACTTCAGTTCCATATCAATAACGAAGTTAAATTGGTGGCACAGCTTTGTATTCACAGTTTGAGCATTTATATTGTTTATCTCCACTGTTTCCATAATAAACAAAGTTACACTAGCGGGACAGCTTTGTATTCACAAGATGAGCATTTGTATACTTCATTTATCTGCAGCAAGCTTTCACAGTTGTAGCAAGTTTACTTTAGTGTGGCTGCTTACCTCAAATGCTTCCATAAGTACAACGAATTTAATTCATTGAGACAGCTCTGTATTCGCAGGTCCGAGGACGGGAATTTGTATTGCATATCTCCAATGTTTCCATAGGTATAACAAATTTACTTTAGCGGGACAGCTTTGCATTCACAAGATCAGCATTTTTATTGTTCATTTATCTACAGCAGGTTTTCATAGGTGGAACAAGTTTACTTTAGTGTGACTGGTTATCACGAATGCTCCCTAAAGTGCAGCAAATTGAATTCATTGAAACAGCTCTGTATTCACGAGATGAGCATTTCTATTGTTTATCTCCAACGTTTTCATAGGTATAACGACAATACTTCATTGAGACAGCTTTGTATTCACAGGATGAACGTTTGTGTTGCTCATCTTCAACGTTTCCACAAGCGAAACGAAGTTATTTCAGCGAGAGACATCTTTGTATCTACAGGATGAGCATTTTGTTTTGCTTATCTGCAATGTTTTCATGTTTATAATGAAGCTGGACAGCTTTGTATTCACATGATGATACATATTATCATAGTGTGACAACTTTTTCATTCACAAGATGAGCAATTGTTTCCATGGGTACAATGAAGTTTCTTTAGTCAGACAGGATAAACATTTGTCATGTTTTCGCATCATGAACATTTATATGGCTTTTCTCCACTGTATTTCCTGTGTTTAACCAGATTGCGTGTGTATGGCTTGTATTCGCAGGGTGATCAAATGTATAGCTTGTATTGACAGGTTGATATGCCTTGTACGGTATGCCTTCGGGGTGTTTGTATGCAACACAGTTACTTTAGGAAGACCGTGTTATGCACACAAGATGATCATCGGCCTTGTTCCTAGCGTGTTTTATATGTACAACAAGGGCAATCTAGCGGAATGTGAAACAAAGTCACATTTATTCAGCCGATCAGAGAATGAGTTTTGTTACTTTACTTTGGCAGTCCCATATTCACACACTGGCGAGGTGGTGACCGAGAACGGCGTCGTGAAGATCTGGAATGACGACGAGGTGATCGGGAACGGCATAGAAGCGTCGAGGAACGACGTAATGGCGTCCGAGAACGGCGTTGCAAGGTACGAGAAGAACGTAATAGCGTACGGGAACTGCGTTGAGGTGTTGTGGCGACTCTTATATTCGATTCTGTGGAAATGAAGATTCCAAAATCTTGTGCCATAATCGGAAGCTAGACACCAGAATTCAATGGACCAGTATCAACGAACTGAAAATGTGGAACATGACATGCGCAGTGATTTCTTTCATATTACTTCTCAAAATATCGCTTATTATCGCGCAATTATAACGCGATATTTCGTAATATCGCGACTTCGCATTATCGCTTCGCATTTTCGCGTTATCGCATCACGTTTACTTTATCGCTTCGCGTTTTCGCATTATCGCTTCGCATTTTCGCGTTATCGACTCGCGTTTTACTTTATCACATCGCGTTTTCGCGTTATCGCATCGCGTTTTCGCACTATCGCGAGTTCCCAAAATGTTTCAAGGGCGAAGCTCGATTGCCATTCTCGGCCATCATAGGGTAATGACAGGACTTCAGAAATTTAAGCCTATACTGTAATTGTAGTCGGGTGTGAAATGTGTAGGTTTGACATATATAATCAACTCACGGATAATGTGCCACTGGGTAGTGATATGATGTTAGAAATGGTGTCCTTTGATTGCCGGTGGGTCAGAAAGGTGTAGGATGTGATGCAATCAGCCCAAGGGTAATCTGCTAGTACCAGAGATCGATAATGAAAGAGATCGATAATGAAACCCGATAGTAGATAAAAAAATGATTCGTTAATGTACTCCAAGATCGTCATAAAAGATACATTCGCAATCCGCGAACTCGATTCATATTTTTCAACATGCATCAAATCTTTAAACTTACATTTGCCACGTCTGAGATGCATTTTAGCAGCTACTAATGACACAATTGTCGCAACTGTGACATTAGCAGTTGTAAGGTCGCCATCATTGCGTCATAATTGCGTCATTAGCAGGCGACTTTGCATGCAGTCAATCGCTATTATCGCAATTGCGACATTAGCTGGCGACTCTGCATGCAGTCGACGACTAATGACGCAATTACGACAATTGTGTCATTTGTAGTTGCTATTGCAATTTCTCCTTGTCGTACCTGTACCTGCGACGTAACAGTTAACATCTCAACCGCTAATGGCACAACAAAGAGTTTTTGTAACCTAGTCAAGGGATCAGTAATTATCTCATGTGAATACTTGTACATATGATATCTCTGTTTCCATGCGGAGTTAGGGCCTTTCTAGGGCAGTGTGTCAATTGTCGGTTCAGTGTAACTTTCAGGGATATTGTCCAATAGAGGGATGCCAGGACTAGTGCGTAGCGAAATATGAAAAGTCTCGGTTGCATAGTAACGGAAATATGCACATTACATATTTTAACCCATTAAATGAACAAAACTAGGTCAGAGTAAAGGTCATAGTCGAGGTGATAGGTCAACGCACCGGATCATCACATATCAAAAGGTCAAGGTCATCAACCATAACAAGTTTACTTTAGTGTGACTGCTTATCTCAAATGCTCCCTAAAGTACAAAGAATTTAATTCACTGAAACAGCTTTGTATTCACAGGATGAACGTTTGTGTTGCTCATCTTCAACGTTTCCACAAGCAAAACGAAGTTATTTCAGCGAGACATATTTGTATTTACAGGATGAGCATTTTGATTTGCTTATCTGCAATGTTTTCATGTTTATAATGAAGCTGGACAGCTTTATATTCACATGATGATACATATTATCATAGTGTGACAACTTTTTCATTCACAAGATGAGCAATTGTTTCCATGGGTACAATGAAGTTTCTTTAGTCAGACAGGATAAACATTTGTCATGTATTCGCATCTTGAACATTTATATGGCTTTTTTTGCTTATCCCCATTGCTTTCATAGGTATAACGAAGACACGTTAGAGAAACAGTTTTGTATTCACAGAATAAGCATATGTATTGCTTATTTATCCACAATGTTTCCATAGGTATAACGAAGTTGGCCTAGTGGGACAGCTTTGTATTCACAGGATGAGCATTTCTATTGCTCATATATCTCCAGTATGTATCTTTTAGGTGTAACAAGGTTACTTTAATGAGATAGCTTTGTATTCACAGGATGAACTTTTGTATTGCTTATCCTCAATGTCTTCATATGTACAATGAACTTACACTAGGGGGGGCAACATTGTATTCACAGTATAGCGTTTGTCATGCTTATCCCAATTCCCATATATATAGGAGATTTACATTTGTGGAACAGCTTTGTACTCAAAGGATGAGCATTTGTATTGTTTATCTCCACTGTTTCCATATATATAACGAAGTTACACTAGCGGGACAGCTTTGTATTCACAAGATGAGCATTTGTATTGTTCATTTATCCGCAGCAAGCTTTCATAGTTGTAGCAAGTTTACTTCAGTTCCATATCAATAACGAAGTTAAATTAGTGGCACAGCTTTGTATTCAGAGTTTGAGCATTTATATTGTTTATCTCCACTGTTTCCATAATAAACAAAGTTACACTATCGGGACAGCTTTGTATTCACAAGATGAGCATTTGTATACTTCATTTATCTGCAGCAAGCTTTCACAGTTGTAGCAAGTTTACTTTAGTGTGGCTGCTTACCTCAAATGCTTCCATAAGTACAACGAATTTAATTCATTGAGACAGCTCTGTATTCACAGGTCCGAGGACGGGAATTTGTATTGCATATCTCCAATGTTTAACAAATTTACTTTAGCGGGACAGCTTTGCATTCACAAGATCAGCATTTTTATTGTTCATTATCTACAGCAGGTTTTCATAGGTGGAACAAGTTTACTTTAGTGTGACTGCTTATCACGAATGCTCCCTAAAGTGCAACGAATTGAATTCATTGAAACAGCTCTGTATTCACGGGATGAGCATTTGTATTGTTTATCTCCAACGTGTTCATAGGTATAACGACAATACTTCATTGAGACAGCTTTGTATTCACAGGATGAACGTTTGTGTTGCTCATCTTCAACGTTTCCACAAGCAAAACGAAGTTATTTCAGCGAGAAACATCTTTGTATTTACAGGATGAGCATTTTGTTTTGCTTATCTGCAATGTTTTCATGTTTATAATGAAGCTGGACAGCTTTGTATTCACATGATGATACATATTATCATAGTGTGACAACTTTTTCATTCACAAGATGAGCAATTGTTTCCATGGGTACAATGAAGTTTCTTTAGTCAGACAGGATAAACATTTGTCATGTTTTCGCATCATGAACATTTATATGGCTTTTCTCCACTGTTTTTCCTGTGTTTAACCAGATTGCGTGTGTATGGCTTGTATTCGCAGGGTGATCAAATGTATAGCTTGTATTGACAGGTTGATATGCCTTGTACGGTATGCCTTCGGGGTGTTTGTATGCAACACAGTTACTTTAGGAAGACCGTGTTATGCACACAAGATGATCATCGGCCTTGTTCCTAGTGTGTTTTATATGTACAACAAGGGCAATCTAGCGGAATGTGAAACAAAGTCACATTTATTCAGCCGATCAGAGAGTGAGTTTTGTTACTTTACTTTGGCAGTCCCATATTCACACACTGGCGAGGTGGTGACCGAGAACGGCGTCGTGAAGATCTGGAATGACGACGAGCTGATTGGGAACGGTATAGAAGCGTCGAGGAACGACGTAATGGCGTCCGAGAACGGCGTTGCAAGGTACGAGAAGAACGTAATAGCGTACGGGAACTGCGTTGAGGTGTTGTGGCGACTCTTATATTCGATTCTGTGGAAATGAAGATTCCAAAATCTTGTGCCATAATCGGAAGCTAGACACCGGAATTCAATGGAACAGTATCAACGAACTGAAAATGTGGAACATGACATGCGCAGTGATTTCTTTCATATTACTTCTCAAAATATCGCTTATTATCGCGCAATTATAACGCGATATTTCGCAATATCGCGACTTCGCATTATCGCTTCGCATTTTCGCGTTATCGCATCACGTTTTACTTTATCGCTTCGCGTTTTCGCATTATCGCTTCGCATTTTCGCGTTATCGACTCGCGTTTTACTTTATCACATCGCGTTTTCGCGTTATCGCATCGCGTTTTCGCACTATCGCGAGTTCGCCCAAAATGTTTCAAGGGCGAAGCTCGATTGCCATTCTCGGCCATCATAGGGTAATGACAGGACTTCAGAAATTTAAGCCTATACTGTAACTGTAGTCGGGTGTGAAATGTGTAGGTTTGACATATATAATCAACTCACGGATAATGTGCCACTGGGTAGTGATATGATGTTAGAAATGGTGCCCTTTGATTGCCGGTGGGTCAGAAAGGTGTAGGATGTGATGCAATCAGCCCAAGGGTAATCTGCTAGTACCAGAGATCGATAATGAAAGAGATCGATAATGAAACCCGATAGTAGATAAAAAAATGATTCGTTAATGTACTCCAAGATCGTCATAAAAGATACATTCGCAATCCGCGAACTCGATTCATATTTTTCAACATGCATCAAGTCTTTAAACTTACATTTGCCACGTCTGAGATGCATTGTAGCATCTACTAATGACACAATTGACGCAACTGTGACATTAGCAGTTGTAAGGTCGCCATCATTGCGTCATTAGCAGGCGACATTGCATGCAGTCAATCGCTATTATCGCAATTGCGACATTAGCTGGCGACTCTGCATGCAGTCGACGACTAATGACGCAATTACGACAATTGTGTCATTTGTAGCTGCTATTGCAATTTCTCGTTGTCGTACCTGCGACGTAACAGTTAACATCTCAACCGCTAATGTCACAACAAAGAGTTTTTGTAACCTAGTCAGGGGATCAGTAATTATCTCATGTGAATACTTGTACATATGATATCTCTGTTTCCATGCGGAGTTAGGGCCTTTCTAGGGCAGTGTGTCAATTGTCGGTTCAGTGTAACTTTCAGGGATATTGTCCAATAGAGGGATGCCAGGACTAGTGCGTAGCGAAATATGAAAAGTCTCGGTTGCATAGCAGCGGAAATATGCACATTACATATTCTAACCCATTAAATGAACAAAACTAGGTCAGAGTAAAGGTCATAGTCGAGGTGATAGGTCAACGCACCGGATCATCACATATCAAAAGGTCAAGGTCATCAACCATAACAAGTTTACTTTAGTGTGACTGCTTATCTCAAATGCTCCCTAAAGTACAACGAATTTAATTCACTGAAACAGCTCTGTATTCACAGGATGAGCACTTGTATTGTTTATCTCCAACGTTTTCATAGGTATAACGACAATACTTCATCGAGACAGCTTTGTATTCACAGGATGAACGTTTGTGTTGCTCATCTTCAACGTTTCCACAAGCAAAACGAAGTTATTTCAGCGAGACATCTTTGTATTTACAGGAGGAGCATTTTGATTTGCTTATCTGCAATGTTTTCATGTTTATAATGAAGCTGGACAGCTTTGTATTCACATGATGATACATATTATCATAGTGTGACAACTTTCTAATTCACAAGATGAGCAATTGTTTCCATGGGTACAATGAAGTTTCTCTAGTCAGACAGGATGGGCATTTGTCATGTATTCGCATCATGAACATTTATATGGCTTTTTTTTGCTTATCCCCATTGCTTTCATAGGTATACCGAAGACACGTTAGAGAAACAGTTTTGTATTCACAGAATAAGCATATGTATTGCTTATTTATCCACAATGTTTCCATAGGTATAACGAAGTTGGCCTAGTGAGACAGCTTTGTATTCACACGATGAGCATTTCTATTGCTCATATATCTCCAGCATGTATCTTTTAGGTGTAACAAGGTTACTTTAATGAGATAGCTTTGTATTCGCAGGATGAGCTTTTGTATTGCTTATCCTCAATGTCTTCATATGTACAATGAACTTACACTAAGGGGGCAACATTGTATTCACAGGATAGGGTTTGTCATGCTTATCCCAATTCCCATATATATAGGAGATTTACATTTGTGGAACAGCTTTGTACTCAAAGGATGAGCATTTGTATTGTTTATCTCCACTGTTTCCATATATATAACGAAGTTACACTAGCGGGACAGCTTTGTATTCACAAGATGAGCATTTGTATTGTTCATTTATCCGCAGCAAGCTTTCATAGTTGTAGCAAGTTTACTTCAGTTCCATATCAATAACGAAGTTAAATTAGTGGCACAGCTTTGTATTCAGAGTTTGAGCATTTATATTGTTTATCTCCACTGTTTCCATAATAAACAAAGTTACACTATCGGGACAGCTTTGTATTCACAAGATGAGCATTTGTATACTTCATTTATCTGCAGCAAGCTTTCACAGTTGTAGCAAGTTTACTTTAGTGTGGCTGCTTACCTCAAATGCTTCCATAAGTACAACGAATTTAATTCATTGAGACAGCTCTGTATTCACAGGTCCGAGGACGGGAATTTGTATTGCATATCTCCAATGTTTAACAAATTTACTTTAGCGGGACAGCTTTGCATTCACAAGATCAGCATTTTTATTGTTCATTTATCTACAGCAGGTTTTCATAGGTGGAACAAGTTTACTTTAGTGTGACTGCTTATCACGAATGCTCCCTAAAGTGCAACGAATTGAATTCATTGAAACAGCTCTGTATTCACGGGATGAGCATTTGTATTGTTTATCTCCAACGTGTTCATAGGTATAACGACAATACTTCATTGAGACAGCTTTGTATTCACAGGATGAACGTTTGTGTTGCTCATCTTCAACGTTTCCACAAGCAAAACGAAGTTATTTCAGCGAGAGACATCTTTGTATTTACAGGATGAGCATTTTGTTTTGCTTATCTGCAATGTTTTCATGTTTATAATGAAGCTGGACAGCTTTGTATTCACATGATGATACATATTATCATAGTGTGACAACTTTTTCATTCACAAGATGAGCAATTGTTTCCATGGGTACAATGAAGTTTCTCTAGTCAGACAGGATGGACATTTGTCATGTATTCGCATCATGAACATTTATATGGCTTTTTTTTGCTTATCCCCATTGCTTTCATATGTATAACGAAGACACGTTAGAGAAACAGTTTTGTATTCACAGAATAAGCATATGTATTGCTTATTTATCCACAATGTTTCCATAGGTATAACGAAGTTGGCCTAGTGAGACAGCTTTGTATTCACACGATGAGCATTTCTATTGCTCATATATCTCCAGCATGTATCTTTTAGGTGTAACAAGGTTACTTTAATGAGATAGCTTTGTATTCGCAGGATGAGCTTTTGTATTGCTTATCCTCAATGTCTTCATATGTACAATGAACTTACACTAAGGGGGCAACATTGTATTCACAGGATAGGGTTTGTCATGCTTATCCCAATTCCCATATATATAGGAGATTTACAGTTGTGGAACAGCTTTGTATTCAGAGTTTGAGCATTTATATTGTTTAACTCCACTGTTTCCATAATAAAACAAAGTTACCCTAGCGGGACAGCTTTGTATTCACAAGATGAGCATTTGTATACTTCATTTATCTGCAGCAAGCTTTCATAGTTGTAGCAAGTTTACTTTAGTGTGGCTGCTTACCTCAAATGCTTCCATAAGTACAACGAATTTAATTCATTGAGACAGCTCTGTATTCACAGGTCCGAGAACGGGAATTTGTATTGCATATCTTCAATGTTTCCATAGGTATAACAAATTTACTTTAGCGGGACAGCTTTGTATTCACAAGATGAGTATTTTTATTGTTCATTTATCTACAGCAGGTTTTCATAGGTGTAACAAGTTTACTTTAGTGTTTACTTTAGTGTGACTTCTCACCCATTAAATGAACAAAACTAGGTCAGAGTAAAGGTCATAGTCGAGGTGATAGGTCAACGCACCGGATCATCACATATCAAAAGGTCAAGGTCATCAACCATAACAAGTTTACTTTAGTGTGACTGCTTATCTCAAATGCTCCCTAAAGTACAGCGAATTTAATTCACTGAAACAGCTCTGTATTCACAGGATGAGCATTTGTATTGTTTATCTTCAACGTTTTCATAGGTATAACGACAATACTTCATTGAGACATCTTTGTATTTACAGGATGAGCATTTTGTTTTGCTTATCTGCAATGTTTTCATGTTTATAATGAAGTTACACTAGCTGGACAGCTTTGTTTTCACATGATGATACATATAATCATAGTGTGACAACTTTTTTATTCACAAGATGAGCAATTGTTTCCATGGATACAGTGAAGTTTCTTTAGTGAGACAGGATGGACATTTGTCATGTATTCGCATCATGAACGTTTATATGGCTTTTCTCCACTGTTTTTCCTGTGTTTACAGGTTGATATGCCTTGTATGGAATGCCTTCGGGGTGTTTGTATGCAACACAGTTACTTTAGGAAGACCGTGTTATGCACACAAGATGATCATCGGCCTTGTTCCTAGTGTGTTTTATATGTACAACAAGGGCAATCTAGCGCGATGTGAAACAAATTTACATTTTTCAGCCGATCAGAGAATGAGTTTTGTTACTTTACTTTAGCAGTCCCATATTCACACACTGGCGAGGTGGTGACCGAGAACGGCGTCGTGAAGATCTGGAATGACGACGAGGTGATCGGGAACGGCATAGAAGTGTCGCGGAACGACGTAATGGTGTCCGAGAACGGCGTTGCGGCGTACGGGAAGAACGTAGTAGCGTACGGGAACGGCGTTGAGGTGTACGGGAACGGCGTTGTGGCGACTCTTATATTCGATTCTGTGGAAATAAAGATTCCAAAATGTTGTGCCATAATCGGAAGCTAGACACTGGAATTCAATGGACCAGTATCAACGAACTGAAAATGTGGAACATGACATGCGCAGTGATTTCTTTCATATTACTTCTCAAAATATCGCAATATCGCTTATTATCGCGCAATTATAACGCGATATTTCGCAATATCGCGACTTCGCATTTTCGCGTTATCGCATCACGTTTTACTTTATCGCTTCGCATTTTCGCATTATCGATTCGCATTTTCGCGTTATCGACTCGCGTTTTACTTTATCACATCGCGTTTTCGCGTTATCGCATCGCGTTTTCGCACTATCGCGACTTCGCCCAAAATGTTTCAAGGGCGAAGCTCGATTGCCATTCTCGGCCATCATAGAGTAATGACAGGACTTCAGAAATTTAAGCCTATACTGTAACTGTAGTCGGGTGTGAAATGTGTAGGTTTGACATATATAATCAACTCACGGATAATGTGCCACTGGGTAGTGATATGATGTTAGAAATGGTGCCCTTTGATTGTCGGTAATCTGCTAGTACCAGAGATCGATAATGAAAGAGATCGATAATGAAACCCGATAGTAGATAAAAAAAATGATTCGTTAATGTACTCCAAGATCGTCATAAAAGATACATTCGCAATACGCGATTCATATTTTTCAACATGCATCAAGTCTTTAAACTTACATTTGCCACATCTGAGATGCATTGTAGCTACCACTAATGACACAATTGCGTTGTCAGGTCTTCATCGTTGCGTCATTAGCAGGCGACTTTGCATGCAGTCAATCGCCATTATCGCAATTGCGACATTAGCTGGCGACTCTGCATGCAGTCGACGACTAATGACGCAATTACGTCATTAGTAGTTGATATTGCAATTTCCCGTTGTCGTACCTGCGACGTAACAGTTAACAGTGTACATCTCAACCGCTAATGTCACAACAAAGAGTTTTTGTAACCTAGTCAGGGAATCAGTAATTATCTCATGTGAATACCTGTACATATGATATCTCCGTTTCCATGCGGAGTTGGGGCCTTGTCTGAATGTCACACGAGAAAAGGCTGATGATCTTGACCTTTTGATATGTGATGATCCGGTCACCTGCGCGTTGACCGATCACCTCGATTATGACCTTTACTCGGACCTAGTTTTGTTCATTTAATGAGTTAAAATACGTAATGTGCAAATTTCCGTTACTATGCAACCGAGACTTTTTCATATTTCGCTGCGCACTAGTCCTGGCATCCCTCTATTGGACACACTGCTCTAGAAATGTTCGACCCTCGATTTCGAGGTCATTTCCGAGACCAAGGTCAGTTCTGACCTCGGATTCGTGATAAGTGACATCGATAATACTTTAGAACGAAGTTTGGATCAAATACTCGAAACTTTTGGTTCGACCCAAAATTTCACCTCAGGGTGTCAAAAAAA
Organism: Hanleya hanleyi; assembly: GCA_036873755.1. Classification (NCBI taxonomy): domain Eukaryota; kingdom Metazoa; phylum Mollusca; class Polyplacophora; order Lepidopleurida; family Hanleyidae; genus Hanleya; species Hanleya hanleyi. The sequence continues at coordinate 12,759 of JAVTVY010010495.1, read as the reverse complement.
TTGATGGAATTTTAGTTTCTCCGATTGACCTTCAAGTTCATCTTAAATTTATATAGGTCATACTTTGATTAGTGGATATATAAAAGGTTTAGTCATACATAATATGTGATATATTTTCCGTCAAATAATTCCCGAGTAGAGAAATAACGCCGTTCCTAGCCCAGGATTCGATCTCTGGAAATAGCTATACACGTCATTCGGTTATTTATACCTGATGACATCATGTCACGTTATCCCCCGAACCTATATACAAGCGCTCTTATCTACTGCCTAATTTTACAACATATCTATATATATCCGGTTATTTATACCCTATGACATCATCCACATAACATATCTATACATATTCGGTTATTTATACCTGATGACATCATGCGACGTTCTCCCCCGAACCTATATACAAGCGCCCTTGTCTACCGTCTAATTTTACAACATATCTATACATATTCGGTTATTTATACCCGATGACATCATGCGACGTTCTCCGCCGAACCTATATATAAGCGCTCTCGGGTCGAACGAGGGGGCACGGAATGGTTTAGGATAAAAGGACGAGCTTTTCGAGCCCATTCACCACTCGCCTTTCGTGGTACACGCATCTACCAGTCGATACAAGATGATCCCCCTGGCATATAAAGTTTCCGCAGAAGTCTTTGGAGAGAAGGGGGCTGCCTTTATACGTATTATCGATCACGGTTATGTACCCAACGCGTCTCAGCCGAAGTTCATCACACTAAACACGAAAGCATGGGACAACGTAACATTTTACATGAGGACCATCGATTCCTTTCTCGAACGAGGTGTGGACACACCTCAGCCTATCCGCCTGGACAAAGATGTATATATCAGTCATAATGTATTCAAGGGGAAATCATTCGTGCAACTCAGAAACTGGAATAAATCTACCACCAACGCGAGGAAGATATTTCCTACGACTAACGGAATCGCATTGGACGCGGTCCTATGGTCGGAGTTGAAAAAGAAAGCTGGAGAGATAGACGCTGCGCTGAAGGAGATGATAACCGCCATTCAGGTTTGCGCATCGGCAGTCTTCGACGACGACATGTCATCACCTCCACCGACTCCTACGGTTTGCAGAAGGACGCAATTCCTCGAACACGCCATTAAGAAAGCGTATATCGAAGAACTAGCCCCTACGATCGCTGAAATAAGGAGAGAACACTGCCCCGGATGTGACATCGACGACCCCAGCCAGGGTCATCACGAATGTATGATGAACGATCCCGATGAGATGGCGGACTTATACTTTAACGATGCTCTAGAACGTATTGATGAAAATGCGGTCATGACGAACTTTGAATCCCTCATCGAAAGGCAAACGGAAATGAACGTGCACCCCGCGTACCTGATGAAATACCAGTGCGAAGACTGGAGGGAGACGGAAATGAAAACCGACCAATGGAAAAGAGACTTACTAAACCGTATGAAAAACGCAAACAAAAACTAAGCGTATAGATTTGCTCGTTCTCCAGTGCACTCTATGTTTTGATTGGTAACAATACATGTGCTATAAACTACTTCGGTTTGGTGTCGATGTTATTTAGTTATATGTAACCTAGCGTTCTCGTCATTAAACGGTGGGATACGTAGATGAGGTCAGGCATGGCGTCTAATGCGCGGGTTAACAGAGTTTAAAGGCCCCTATATCCTAGAACACGTGCGATTGCTCTCTTTTCGCGGCGGTCGCGAGTGTATATTGAAAATATATTATTTTCAAACCGTATTATAAATATGCGAACCGTGTATTTTTCCGTTTATTCTCAAGTCAGACATCGAGCGGTATGGATCAATCCCAGAGAAAGCTAGGAATACTTAAAGTTCTTTCTATAGGGGCTATATCGCTCCTACTTATACCACTCATCGTGTTAACCACGAAACGAACACCCTGTCCTTCATGCGCGTACCACACAGGCGAAGATAGGCCGCGTGTGTTCGAAATACCATCGGGGGATATAACTATCATTCCCAACACAACGCTATGTACACCGATGCAGCAAGTTATTATCGACGAACACCTCAGGGCTACTGTTTGTATCTACACCAAGTTATTGAGGGTTGATCTGCGTTATTTTATCAACGGCAAAGCCACTATAAAGGGCGTGGTCTTGAACTACACGCAGTGGACATTACTCAAAGCTCGAACCCGTCTCATCGATACAGCTATTCATAACCTGCTAGAAAAGAAAATTTAATAATGGATTGGAATCGAATGGTGAATGTCGTTACCTCTTTACACGCCTACAAATCGATCACCCATAGCATGTTAGACGACGGCGTAGTAAATAGGGGCCGCCTAATTTTGCTACATATCTATACATATTCAGTGTGTCAGAATGTTTCCGATACGTTGAAAGCTAACATTTGGGATTACTATATAACGCTATCCCAACGTCTAAGGAGACAGTTGACTGTGAATCAGTCGAATGGATAAGTACATCGTCGTCGTCTAGGAAAATAGTCGTTAATCAAAGTTTTCATGTAGAATGCGCTCGCCGCATTGATACACGAACATATATAGGAGATATCGTAACACCTATTCAATACATAAGGCTGCACGGCGCAGGTGCAGGCTGCATGGCGCAAGTGCAGGGTGCAGGTGCAGGGTGCGGGCTGCAGGTGGTCGAGTTTAGATAGTCTCGATATCTTCTAATGGAACCCAGCTCGCGAATTTGATAGGCCAACCCACGTATTTAACTAATTTCTCAATTCTGCCTCTCTTCCGTCGTGTTTTGAGAACTTTTTCGATCCGCCATAAGGCGTCGGGCTCTTTCCTCACTCGCTGTAGTTCCTGCTGATAAAATGTCCCCTGTACGTCATCATCCATAAAATCCTTGAGTTCGTATACGGCGATGCCTCGCCTCCGGAATCGTTTAGTAATTTTGAAGAGTTCCTCCGTCCATTTGGCCTGATAGTCTCTTTGGAAGGCATACCTCACGTGAGAGATTCTCACGGTATCACCGATATTCAATGTGAACGTTTGTTTTCGATCTCGTTTCGCAGTGTCGACGTACATTTCCTTCCATAGGAGCGCCTCGTTCCCACTGTTAACGTCTGAAGGACTTCTGTTGCGTAGAGATGTGTGCGGTCGCTTATTGTAATCGCGCACCAGGTCCTGTAAGACGTCTAAATAGCGGTAGCTTTGCTTATGGGTGAAATATCTGTACATACTATTTTTCATCGTCCTGATAACCCTTTCCGCGTAATTGGCCTTCTTTTCATTATGGGTAACGTAGAAATGAATGTCTTTCTTCTTCAAATAGGCTTTTACCCATCGGTTGTTATACTCGCTTCCTTTGTCGAAACGAAGATATTTAGGTTGTCTCCCCTCAATCAAGATTTGGTCGAGTCCTGAAATTATAGCCCTATGCTGTTTATTGGGAAGAGGGATAACCCATAAATATCGCGAGAAGACGTCTATGGCGAACAGGAGGAACCGCACGCCATTGTTGTGCTCGGAAATATTCGACACATCGGCTAGATCGGTATGCCAAAGATCGTCTATTCCCGCAGTGACGACCCTGCTTCTCTTAAAGGTATAACGAACTGGCTTTTGTAAACTATAAGCGTCCTGGTCGCTCAACCACTGCGTTAGCTCTTTACGCGCTACATTATATCCATCGCCCTTTAATAAGGCGTGTAATTTAGAAGGTCCGGTAAAGCGGATAGGGTTTTTCGGGTCGAAATAGGTTCGCGACAAGTACGTTTTCCACCCGTTTCCATTCATATCTATGTCATCGAATGATGGAAACGGTGATTCACACCTCTTTTAAATAAAATAACAAAACAAACAGTGTGTGGTTTACTCAACCTTTTATTAATATTGATAGGACAATGCGAGCGGGTTTAACAATGCAAGTTCAGCGAATTATTTAAACAATGTGAAAAATACCGCGTGACAAAGTTGTATACGTAGCAATCGTTATGACAATGGTTTTGATCGAAATCCGTAACGATACTGGACAGGGATATACCCCGTATAAGCTGAAGTAGGACGTATATACAATAGTGACCGCAAGTAAAAGAGTTATCTCCTTGAAGCTGTCTATGGCTGTAATAACGGAATTTACTATTGGTTTCGAGAAATTTTACAAACTGGTTCGAATAATATTCCGGGGAATGTCCTAGGGAATCGAAAAATGTTCCTCGCTGGTGCCGGAAATAAAACACCACCCAGTGTTCTCCGGGAAGACTCGCCACGTCGGTATTCACGATAAAAGTCGCTGGTGTTCGTGGGACGTGGTTTGGAACTTTGTCAGCCGGGTACACACCTCGTACGCAAGCGTCGAGCGTACGGTCGCTGCGAATGACGCACACAAGTTCGTCCGTATTCATGGTGTAGTGGAGATGATGTTGCGAGACTTATCCACCTCGAACAGCGCTGGGAATTCGGCATAGGCGACGCAGGTCACATTTTCCGGTAATGGTTCCTCGAATGTCGCTTCCAGGCGTACGTTGCCTAGTCTTAGGAGTTGAAGGTGATCTTCTGCGGCGTAGGAGGGGTCGAGGTTGAAGGCGTAAAGGGCAGAGCCGTTGTGATAATCGTACCAGGTTATAGAATTACCGAAGTTATCGCCGGTACGTCCTATGCTATCGAACAAACTCAGGTAAGCCGATGCGTATGAACTCTTCCCCCAGTCCGAGTTATACCGCGTTCTCAGGAAATGACCCGGAGTCGTTACGCCGTCAATATTCACCGAGAGATTGGCCAGTTTGAAGTGTTGAAAGTTTAGGGGGTTCTTTTTATAATCCCCGGCCACGGCTTTGGACGATACGAAACCTATCACCAGTCTGCTGGGGTAGACGGATAAAAACATATTATCCCAGCGGAAGAGGGTTTGTCCCGCGGCTAAGGAAGCCATTTTGGTCTCCGTCCTCACGTACGGATATTTGGCGGATATATTTTCCAACATCTTTGCGTGTCCCAGTATCACGCCGGGGTTTACGCGAACTTTTTGAACTTTCAGACTGATGTCTTGTATCATCAGTTTATACGCCTGATTTTCTTCGCCCGACATCACGATGAACTGCGATCTGGAGCGATACATTTTGACGTATACGTCTACATTGTTGAGCAAGTAGCGCTGCTGTTTGAAAACATCTTGCATGAGGTTTCCTTCCATTTCGAATACATTACTCTCCGCGACGAATCTGCTTCTCTGCGCAAGCCCGACATTTTGACCTGTTCCGGGGTCCGTGGAATTCAGATTAGTACCTCTATCGACTTGATACAGTTGGGGGAATAGCTGAGTTGATTTAGCGTCTTCGCCGAAATTCATTAGCGTTTGAATGAAGGCTTTATAGGGGTAACTGTTGTCCATGACCGTCATAAGCTTACCCTGCATGGAGACGTCTATCTGAGACCACATAGTTTGAAGGAGTAAATTGATAGGGCCGCATTTTTCGTCCTTGATCAAAGGGGTGTCATCTCTGTGAGTTATTTTAGCCTTAACGTAAAGTCTGCAGGATTTCAAGTCGACGTAATCCGAGCCTTGACCGGATATCAGGAATTCGACGGGTGCATCGTCCGAGATTTGAGAAGACGGTCGAACGTCGATAACATAGCGACTTTCAACCGCTGTTTGCGTAGGGGGTAATGAGAACAACGATAATTCGCTAGGTTGACCTTCGGTGAACCCTTTGTCGGTGAGGAGTGCCATGTTATAACTCGAAGAGATGCGATCTTTTGGTCCGCGCTCTCCGTTTATCCGTGTGTGAACTGACGGTAGGAAGGGAACGCTTCCTATTTATGGGTTCCTGTTGACGCGCTCTCGAGACTTCAGACTTGGCTTGTTCGACCACTTGTTGAGAGGGGGCCGTAAGCTGAATAGCCGGCGTCTTGGATTTCTTCTCGCTGACGTTTTTAGAATGGGGGTCGATGGGAATAATGTAGGCTTCCCCCGTCTTACCGCCGAGTCCTCCACCTTTCTGCTTCTTAAAATACGTCGAGGGGTTATGGACAGACTTTGCCTCGTTCCGATAAAATCTGATCCATTTATTCACATCGGGGATGTACAACGGTCTCCCGGTCATAGCTGTTTCAGGTGAAGCGTTACGATGACGGATTCGGTGAGAAATGTCGCCGGCTCACCTTGTGCGTCGGTTATATCGATTTCTAGATAGCGTATGTCGCTTGAAATAATGGGCAGGTAATACGGCGTGAGGTATATCCTAGATACCGGTTTTTTCTGTAGTCCAGAGGCTTCGACGTAGCGTAGTAGAGGTACTTTCGTCTCGCCTACGAAGGAATCTCCGCATATATTACAACACAGGCGTAAAAGTGATCGTGATTTAACCTGCGGTTGTCTTTGGATAAATATTTCTGCTAAGGCTACGACCCAAGACTCTTTGAAATGGATGCTTTTATTTAAACTGACGCGAAATTTGTATGGTCGATTCTCGGGGAAAAGCGTCTTGGAGTCCTCGCTGTTTACGACGATGTACTTATCCATTCGACTGATTCACAGTCAACTGTCTCCTTAGACGTTGGGATAGCGTTATATAGCAATCCCAAATGTTAGCTTTCAACGTATCGGAAACATTCTGACACACTGAATATGTATAGATATGTAGCAAAATTAAGCGGCCCCTATTTACTACGCCGTCGTCTAACATGCTATGGGTGATCGATTTGTAGGCGTGTAAAGAGGTAACGACATTCACCATTCGATTCCAATCCATTATTAAATTTTCTTTTCTAGCAGGTTATGAATAGCTGTATCGATGAGACGGGTTCGAGCTTTGAGTAATGTCCACTGCATGTAGTTCAAGACCACGCCCTTTATAGTGGCTTTGCCGTTGATAAAATAACGCAGATCAACCCTCAATAACTTGGTGTAGATACAAACAGTAGCCCGGAGGTGTTCGTCGATAATAACTTGCTGCATCGGTGTACATAGCGTTGTGTTGGGAATGCTAGTTATATCCCCCGATGGTATTTCGAACACACGCGGCCTATCTTCGCCTGTGTGGTACGCGCATGAAGGACAGGGTGTTCGTTTCGTGGTTAATACGATGAGTGGTATAAGTAGGAGCGATATAGCCCCTATAGAAAGAACTTTAAGTATTCCTAGCTTTCTCTGGGATTGATCCATACCGCTCGATGTCTGACTTGAGAATAAACGGAAAAATACACGGTTCGCATATTTATAATACGGTTTGAAAAATAATATATTTTCAATATACACTCGCGACCGCCGCGAAAAGAGAGCAATCGCACGTGTTCTAGGATATAGGGGCCTTTAAACTCTGTTAACCCGCGCATTAGACGCCATGCCTGACCTCATCTACGTATCCCACCGTTTAATGACGAGAACGCTAGGTTACATATAACTAAATAACATCGACACCAAACCGAAGTAGTTTATAACACATGTATTGTTACCAATCAAAACATAGAGTGCACTGGAGAACGAGCAAATCTATACGCTTAGTTTTTGTTTGCGTTTTTCATACGGTTTAGTAAGTCTCTTTTCCATTGGTCGGTTTTCATTTCCGTCTCCCTCCAGTCTTCGCACTGGTATTTCATCAGGTACGCGGGGTGCACGTTCATTTCCGTTTGCCTTTCGATGAGGGATTCAAAGTTCGTCATGACCGCATTTTCATCAATACGTTCTAGAGCATCGTTAAAGTATAAGTCCGCCATCTCATCGGGATCGTTCATCATACATTCGTGATGACCCTGGCTGGGGTCGTCGATGTCACATCCGGGGCAGTGTTCTCTCCTTATTTCAGCGATCGTAGGGGCTAGTTCTTCGATATACGCTTTCTTAATGGCGTGTTCGAGGAATTGCGTCCTTCTGCAAACCGTAGGAGTCGGTGGAGGTGATGACATGTCGTCGTCGAAGACTGCCGATTCGCAAACCTGAATGGCGGTTATCATCTCCTTCAGCGCAGCGTCTATCTCTCCAGCTTTCTTTTTCAACTCCGACCATAGGACCGCGTCCAATGCGATTCCGTTAGTCGTAGGAAATATCTTCCTCGCGTTGGTGGTAGATTTATTCCAGTTTCTGAGGTGCACGAATGATTTCCCCTTGAATACATTACGACTGATATATACATCTTTGTCCAGGCGGATAGGCTGAGGTGTGTCCACACCTCGTTCGAGAAAGGAATCGATGGTCCTCATGTAAAATGTTACGTTGTCCCATGCTTTCGTGTTTAGTGTGATGAACTTCGGCTGAGACGCGTTGGGTACATAACCGTGATCGATAATACGTATAAAGGCAGCCCCCTTCTCTCCAAAGACTTCTGCGGAAACTTTATATGCCAGGGGGATCATCTTGTATCGACTGGTAGATGCGTGTACCACGAAAGGCGAGTGGTGAATGGGCTCGAAAAGCTCGTCCTTTTATCCTAAACCATTCCGTGCCCCCTCGTTCGACCCGAGAGCGCTTATATATAGGTTCGGCGGAGAACGTCGCATGATGTCATCGGGTATAAATAACCGAATATGTATAGATATGTTGTAAAATTAGACGGTAGACAAGGGCGCTTGTATATAGGTTCGGGGGAGAACGTCGTATGATGTCATCAGGTATAAATAACCGAATATGTATAGATATGTTATGTGGATGATGTCATAGGGTATAAATAACCGGATATATATGGATATGTTGTAAAATTAGGCAGTAGATAAGAGCGCTTGTATATAGGTTCGGGGGATAACGTGACATGACGTCATCAGGTATAAATAACCGAATGACGTGTATAGCTATTTCCAGAGATCGAATCCTGGGCTAGGAACGGCGTTATTTCTCTACTTTCCCGTCACTTTTTTTTTTGAGTGACAAGACTCGCCTGCTATTAGCTGGCGACCTGACAACCGCTAATGACACAATTACGACAATTGTGTCATTAGTAGTTGCTACAGTGCATTCCCATGCAAACAGTACCCAGATCATTGACATTGTCCGTCAGTAATTCTACTTACCAGGTCTCCTGTGCGGAACAGACACCCTCCCCAACGCCCTTCCTCACCACGACCCTCCACAACTCCCACCCTCATCACACCGGGGCCCCCTCCCCAACCCTCATCACATCCCTCTCAAATCCCCGTGCTCATCTCACCGCCCCAACCCCTGCTATTATCCGACCTCTCCCTAACACCCCACCGCCTTCCTCACAACCCTCCCCAACCGTCATCACACCGCCCACCTCTACATATTTTTTCTTTGGTCTAGGAGGTTCCACAAAACGACTGTTGAATTGTCCTATCCTCCACTGACTGGCCAGATCGGTATGCTTTAAAATTGTCTAAAGTTTAGTTGTAATGAATAAGCTTGTAATCGTTCCTGTCGCTGGAAAATTCTTAAACTTAAGTAGTGGCTTGTAGTGAAAAGATTCAAGGACAGTTGCGAATCCGATCATTTATAAAGAATTATTTGTCACGTAAATCCATTGTATACACTTTTGAAAGGTGTATCTAGAAAATATGTTTGTTTAGAAGCCAACAAGGGCCAAACACAAGTCAGCTTCATTCATTCTCTCCATCTGTTCAATCGCGAAAACACAATTGAACAGCTCGGAGTGAAAGATGGCTGCTGGTGGATTGGTAAATGCAAAGACTTCGTTTTTGACTTTAAAGTATATGGACGCATTTTATTGGCTTGATCAGTGGTAAAAGACAGTCATTTGGACCAGATGCTGTCAGCGTTCGGAACAACCCCCAGTTTGTATAAATCCTTGATCGCAGTTCTTGGTGTTTTGCACCCTGAGCAGAGGATAGAGAGCTACATTTCTTATACATGTTTGGTGACAGTTTGGTGACAGCAAATGGACTGGACTGAATCAATTGACTCAAAGGTGATATGAGTAAGTTCAGTCACAAAGCTCTTTTGTATCATGTATCAGTCCACATGGGGTGTCTTCCGTTTGGCCTTCACTACGCCGTATTCTCACATTAGCAAGGTTCAAACAAAAGACACCCCCTGTAGATTACCCCAAAATGGCCGCCTTGTGACACCTATTGCAATGATTCGCTATTTCTCGGGGATCTACGGTGGCAGATAGTCTATCGAATGCCATGAACACCACACTGAAACATCAAGAGGTCATGTGATTCATGTTGTTTGGAGTGACGTGGGACAAGTCCAAACTCAAGAAGAGGCGTTAGATAGAGTGTTGAGCCTAGGAGAGATAATATCGACATAATTTGAACTTTCGAATCGGATTACCTGCCCTCAGATAGATTTGAATGTATCATGGGTTGTTTCCAATGACTCAAAGAATCGCAACAGTATTTCCACCCCTGTCAAAAGTAACCATCTGCAGTGGACCGACACATAACAGCGTTGATTTTAAACTGGCACATTCGAAAACAAACTATGGCATCACAGTGGGATAATACAACTTAAACGTGCGAAGTTTAATGCTAAAGCCACTACTTCGTGATATTGTATTTCCATGGGTAATACCAAATATGATTACCAGTACATTCGAAATAAATTTGGAATCCATAGTGTCAGAATCCACTTCTGATAGTTTATAATTTGCCGATCGACAGTTCATGCGTCCGCGGTTTGGTTTTGGGTCAAGTGTGCTACGCGATTCCGGTACGTCACATCTGAAGATTCATAGGATCTTGAGAGTACAATTGGTTCCCTTCGTAGATTTTCGCTCGGTGGTTTCGAATGTTATGTAGCCTTCCTATAGTATTTTGATCCGCCTGATACATTGTGGGGAATAAAAAAGAAACACTTGAACGGTTGAATTTCGTTCAAGAATTTACATTTTTGGACGTCACTCTAAAAACAGACAAATGACCTTATTGAACTTCATATATATGAACGCTATTTCCCATCTAAAAATATATTCTCAGATACGCATATGCACGGTCTCCCAGTACCAGCACTGGTCTCCAACGATACACACAAACTAATCAAGGGCAGAAGATTGACATATTGATCCCATATTGCTCTTAAATGTGCTATATTATATCTTTGCCTTTGATCTGTGCTAATGTCTGCCATGGTTCTGAATACCGGTACTTGTTATATTATAAATTGAAGGAGCATATATTATTATTGGACAACTGTGTCACTGTTCTTCTTTTGTATTTCCTCCGAGAACAAATGATAAAGAGTATGCATATATATGTGTGTGTGTGCACCACCGAATATATTGTGGGGTGTGGTGGGGGGGGGGGGGGGATAACGGCGAAACTGGGGGGAATGACTGAAATTTTTGCGGGGGGGGGATTTCTTATGGAGGGGGATGATGGTTTGGGGGTAAATCTTTAGAATTCGCATCTATTGGTACAGAACTTCTCACAGTTTGTTGAAAACAGCATTCGTCATATTTCAAAGATGACCAGTCGATACATTGGATATGTTTATGAGAGCATGCAATTATTTTGATTAGACATCACGCTCGTTGGGTCCGCCAATCTAGCTGAGTCCATCAAGCTTTCTAGGCCCACCAAGCTTATTGAAACCAAAACGTTCTCTGGGTCCAGCAGGCTTCATGGATCCATCACACATATGGAACTCTCAGTGATCTGATGGGACTCAAAACCACGTCCTCTATGACACCAACCGCCTGACCATACAGGACACACTCTCTAACCCACATGGTCACACCACCATGGTCATCTGCACAACCCCAGGTAAGTCCTAAATCCTCGCAGACGGTTCACCTGGAGCTTTTTGGTGATTCGGATGAGTTTTCGAGTCGTTACCTCTGTTACACAATCTCGTACATTTCATCTCTAGCGATTGTTTTGAATTGGCGCGTCGGTATCTGAAGTCTGCGGTTTTCCCTTTGACACCCGATGTCGATTTCAAAGGTAGTCTGGCCGGCGATGAAATTCAGACCAGTCAAAACTCAAACCTCGCTGTGGATTGACATTTATTGATCGGTTCGTTTTAGTGGAAACCCCTCAAGCTATTCAGGAGCGTCACTAAGATTTTAAGTGCAAATGTTTTCAATTTCCAAGGGCGGATCTAGCGAAAGTTCATGGGGGAGGGAGTCGACTTTCACAACCCAACAGGCGAGGGTCCAGGGGACGCCTAGGCTCTGGAAGGTCCGGGGTCTTAGGTCACCGGAGATGCGTTCTAAGCGTTTTCCCGGATATAAATCTGAACATAATGTATGCAGATTTGAGGGTTCTATTTTTACGTTTGTTTCACATTTATAAGAGCACATCGATGTTGAAAAAAATCACACCTCATGCCTGAATCTATTTGACTGTCTAGTTATATTTAATACATACAAAACGATACCCTTTACGTCAATGAACACATGAAACCAACACGAGTACGCAACACAAATAAGCGAATCATGTCAGACCAACAGGCGAGTGCCCAGTGGCCGCCTAGATCCCGGAAGCTCCGGGGCCCTAGGTTGCCAGAGATGCAGGAAACAAGCCTATGTTTATGTATACTATGATTGTCTTTTTGAATTTGGTGCTAATACTGTTATGTGGAAAATGGAATAGGTCTTTGGATTATGGACGCGGATATTCTCTAATGGACGACGGCCGGATTATGAATGACGGACTAGACGCTTGTAATTCTACGCGTTTCCCGCAATAAATCTGAACATATTTAGATTTAAGGTTCTATTTTCAGTTTTGCTTCACATCAGCACGCATCGATATTGAGAAACTATCACATCTTATGCCGGAGTTCGTTTGACTTTCTGGTTTAACAAACAAAACAGGCCTATAACAAACTACGTCACGTGGTACGCTCGCGGCGATAATTTTTTATTTTAGATACATTCTGAATCCTCAACTTAAAT